>JAIUZE010010269.1:0-39494 GCA_022085475.1 Heliosperma pusillum
GGTGTAGGGACCTGCATGGAATTGTGACTTGGCTAGTTGACAGGGTTTGCACCTTTTGATAGTGTCCTGCACATCACCTAGCATCTTGGGCCAATAGAACTGCTCATGCAATATCTCATAGGTCTTTTGTACCCCAAAGTGCCCTGCAAGTCCATTGCAATGGACCTCCTTGACTCGTAATCCTCTGTAAGGACCTCTAGGTATGCATAGTTTGTTTCCTTGGAAGAGGAATCCATTCTGTGTCAAGTACTTGCTCCCCTTCTTGAGTTTTCCTTCTGCATACACTTCCCATTCCTCCTTGAAGTCTGGATCTTCCATGTAGAGTTCCTTCATGAATTCAAAGCCTAGGACCTTTTGCTCCATGAATGACAACATCACAGATCTCCTAGAAAGAGCATCAGCTACTACA
Source organism: Heliosperma pusillum (assembly GCA_022085475.1). Classification (NCBI taxonomy): domain Eukaryota; kingdom Viridiplantae; phylum Streptophyta; class Magnoliopsida; order Caryophyllales; family Caryophyllaceae; genus Heliosperma; species Heliosperma pusillum. The sequence goes on from JAIUZE010010269.1 coordinate 410, forward strand.
TTGTTCTTGCCTTCTATGTACTTGCTTGAAAAGGAGAAGGATTGCAGGAATTCTACCCACTTGGCATGCCTGGGGTTGAGTTTGTGTTGACCACTGATGAACTTTAAAGCCTCATGGTCTGAATGTAGCACAAAAGGCTTAGGTTTTAGGTAATGCCCCCAATGATTCAGAGCTCTCACTATGGCATAAAACTCTTTGTCATAGGTAGAGTAATTCAACCTTGCTCCACTTAGCTTCTCAGTGAAATAGGCTATGGGCCTCTTCTCTTGAACCAGTACTGCCCCAACTCCTAACCCACTTGCATCACATTCTACTTCAAACAGTTTGTTAAAGTCAGGTAAGCCTAGTATAGGGGATCTACACAACAGATCCTTAATGGTTTTCAAGGACTTCTCTGCCTTTTCTCCCCAAGTAAACTCTCCTTTCTTCATGCATTCTGTGATAGGAGCCATGATAGAACTGAACCCCTGAATGAACCTTCTATAGAAGGATGCCAACCCATGGAAACTCCTGACCTCTGTCAATGTCTTAGGTGTGGGCCAATCCCTGATTGCCTTAACCTTCTCAGGATCAACAGCTACCCCATCCTTTGATATGATGAACCCAAGGAAATGAACCTCAGGCTGCATGAAAGTGCACTTCTCTAGCTTACCATATAGCTTATTCTTCCTGAGAACCTCACAAAGCAAGTTCAGATGTTGTAGGTGTTCCTTCTTGCTTGAACTGTAGACTAGAATGTCATCAAAGTATACCACAATGAAATTTCCCAAGTAAGGCCTTAAGACTTCTGTCATGAGCCTCATGAAGGTGCTAGGGGCATTGGAGAGCCCAAATGGAATCACTAACCATTCATACAGCCCATGCTTGGTCTTGAAAGCAGTCTTCCACTCATCTCCAGCTCTTATCCTTACTTGATGATACCCTTGCCTTAGATCAATCTTAGTGAACACTTGAGCCCCACTGAGTTCATCCAGAATGTCATTGCGTCTAGGTATAGGGAACCTATACTTAATGGTGATATTGTTAATTGCTCTGCTATCTATACACATCCTCCAAGTTCCATCCTTCTTAGGCACTAGCAGTGCTGGTACAGCACAAGGACTAAGAGACTCCCTGACATACCCTTTGCTAAGCAATTATCCCACCTGAGATTGCAGCTCTTGTGTTGCCCTGGGGTCACTTCTATAGGCTGGCTTGTTTGGAAGGACAGCCCCAGGTACTAGATCAATGTGGTGCTCAATTCCCATTAGTGGGGGTAATCCACTAGGTAGTTCAGCAGGGAAAACATCCTCATAGGTTTTCAGCAAGGCTTGCACTTCCTTAGGCACTTGGTTAGACCCTTCCCCTACCTCCTTGGTGAGGAGGACATAGACTGGCCTAAGATCATTCAACTCTTGCTCCATCTCTGCTTCACTTAACAGCAGAACTTCCTTAGCAGCTTCAGTTAAGAGTGGAGGGTTCCCTTTCAGGATAGGGGGTAAAGGAGCTAAGATGATTTTATTCTTCCCAAACCTAAAAGAGTAAGTATTGTCCCTTCCCTGATGGACAGCATCCCTATCAAACTCCCAGGGCCTCCCTAATAGGAGGTGACAAGCATCCATAGGCAATACATCACACAAGGCCTCATCAGCATATCCTGTCCCAATAGAAAATGGAACAACACATTGTTGATCTACTCTAACTTCAGCCCCCTTGTTCAGCCACCTAAGCTTGTAAGGTTGAGGGTGGTCTTTGGTGGGCAATGTTAGTTTATCCACCATTGTCTTAGAGGCTACATTGGTGCAACTCCCTCCATCCACAATCAGATTACACACCCTCCCTGTTATGGTGCACCTAGTTCTAAAGATCTGGTGTCTTTGATCTTCTTCTAAGGGTTGGGGTTGTGTGTGCATCACCCTCCAAGTCACCAGACTTAACCCAGCATCAGGTTCTATCAACTCCTCACTAGCCTCTATCTCAGGCTCTTCCATCTCCTCATCACAGACAAACACCTCATCATCCCCCCAATGGATTACCTCTAGAGTGCTCAGAGCTCTTTTAGATGGACATTCTCTAGCAAAATGTCCATATCCTTGACATTGAAAACACTTTTTGAGGGGGGTAGTCTTCCTTTGGCCTGCCTCAACAACCTTGCTTTTATCAGGGTTAAAAGGCGTCTTAGTAGGAGCCACAGGTTCTCCCATCTTAATTCCTACAAAAGGTTTGTAGTTAGGTGTTCTAGCAGGAGTTTTAGAGACACTGGCTTTCCCTTTCCCCAACTTTTCTACTCTTAAGGACAAGTTGACAGCTTCCTCAAAGGAGTATATGTTTTGCAGCCAAACTTTACTAGCTATCCTCTCATCCAAGCCTTCTAAAAACCTTGCTATCTTTTGCTCAGATTTCTCAACAACCTCACATTGCAATGTAAGTTGTTCAAAGTCTCTTAAATAAGATTCTACAGGTCTTTGGTCTTGTTTAAGGTGAGTGAGCTTAATGAACATGTCCTGAGTGTAGTCCCTAGAGACAAACTTAGCTCTCATTTTCTTTTCAGTTTGAGCCATGACTTAACAGGTTCTTTCCCTTCCCTAACCCTCAAGGTTTTCATGTTTTCATACCACAGTGAGGCATAGCCTTTTAGTTTCATGATAGCAACCTTAAAAGCCTTTCTATCAGTGTATCCTTTAAACTCAAAGACTATTTCTACAGACCTTAGCCAATCTAAGAAATCATCAGGGTTCAAGCTACCTAGAAAGTCAGGAATCTCTACCTTGATATCTTTGTCTTGGTGTCTGAGAAGACTGTGATCTGAGCCATCTGAATCTGACATTTCAAACTAATCTACAGGTTGTCTCCTCCTTACTCCACCTTGTGGCAAAGGTGCTCCTCTTCCTCGACCTCTGCCTCCCCTTGTATCATTGTTCTTTTGGCCCTCAAGGAGTTCATTGACAGATCTAGAGACCTCCATTACAGTTCTGACAAGATTTTGAACTGTGTTTTCAATACATGTGATTCTCTCTTCACTCATGGTTGTATATTGTGTTTTTAATGTAGTTAGGTAGATGAACTCACAAACCAAAGCTCTGATAACCAATTTGCACTGAAACTATTCAGAAAGACAACTAAAACAATGACAATTTGATTGAGATTCAGACACTTGCAAATACTCTATTTCTGTTTGGACTGATTGACAAAGAACTAAGATAGGACCTTAACCAAAGCACAAAGCCAATGATTGAGGGTTGAACTGTGATCCCAGCACACAGCTAAGGACCCAAGCTCACTTCCAAGCACAAAGCAAAGGAAGTTGTCTCAAGCACACAGCCAAGAGATGTAACAGAAACAAGGTTTCAGTTTTATGTTTTACTTCAAATCTGATCTGTATTTCGTTAGGTGAAGGCCTTATATAGGCAGCAAGGATACATCTCAGACGTGTAGGATACATCTAGGGCCACAAGGGCTTACAACATGAAACAAAATAACAACTACAAACTTGCAGAATTCTGACATAAAGTAGATAAAGTAGAAAGTAGTTTCTAAAGAGACAATCTTCCTTAATTGTTTGATCAGGTGTGTCTTGGGTGAAGAGTGGACTTTCAAGCTTGGGTTTGTGAACCAAACTGAAGTAGGAAGGCTCCCAAAGGTGTGCTGACGGTACCTCACGCATTGCTTGTTCAAAAGGGGAAGGTTGACAGTGACATATTAACTACTGCACAAAAGGCTGAAATCTGGACAGTTTGAAGTTGTCCCTAAGCTAACTCTTTGTGTGTTTGTTTCTTGGAAGGGAAGTCCTGGGGAAAGTTGTAGAGGACCTTCCCAAGACATAGGTTTGGGGGTTGGTTAGGTTTGTTTGATTGGCTAAAAGAGGAAGTTTTGACAAAATAGCTAAACTGCTACATGTAAGGCTGTAACTGGACTGGTTCACTTGGGTTGTGTTTTGAGGGGTGTTCTTGACGTTTTCTGAGGAAGGTTTCCTGGACAAAAAGATAGTAGACCCTCCCTAGTACCATGCCCCATAGTTGGTTTGGAGTCCCTAAGCTTGGAAGTTGCCCTGAGACCCTCCCCAAGGCACTGCTGCTGGCTGAGTTTCCAAAGGTTTGGTTGGCTTGTTTTGTGAGTCTGTTTTGTGGCTTGTTTGGTCTTGGCTCGTGTCATGGCTACCACTGGCTCGTGTCTTTGTGTGGTGGCTTGGGCCTGGGCTATACAAAGCATTAAGATAGCTTTTGACATAGGGTAGGTTTGGCATTGAATCCTGGTTAGGCTGATCATAGGTTGATTGGTCTTGTCTTTGAGCATGGCATTGAACTCATGTTGCAAACAATAACTCAAAAACCGTCACAATTCCAAAGAGGGACCCACGGGCTGATTTGGGCCGAGACCAAACCGAACCTGGACTGGGCCCACGGGCCTGGTTTGGGCTGTTTTGATTAAAAATTCTAAAACCGTTTCTTAATATTTTCCCGCATGCTTAACATATTTAAAACCCGTCAAACCCACAACAAAACAATCAAACATCGACACAAATCCCAAGGACCAAACCCGGACCAATCCAGACCGGGCTGGACCGGACTGAACCGGCCTGAACCAGGCCTGAACCGGCCGGTTCTCAGCCACCTTCCACGGCCACTTCACACGGCCACAACACCCACCACCCCAAATTAATTCTAACATGATTTTAATTAACAACATCCATTTTAACAACCAATTCAACCATCATTCATACAAAAATCATGATTATGAACAAATCATTAAAATATGTCAAGAACACTAACATGTTAAAAATTCATACAACATATTAAAAATAACAACTTATCATATTACTAGTTAAAAATCATAAATAACTATAACATGAACAAAACAAAAGATACAAAGGATATGTAACATTAAATTCGTCGAGTAACTCAGAATCGTTACCTTAGCTAGCAAAATCAAGTAGCACCAAAAATAAGAAATAAAGAAAAACCCGTCTACTAATCTTCACCCAAAATATACGAGTCACCAAACTCGTCTTCAAAATCTTCCCCTATAAGAAATGACAAGAATAACATTATTAGAATAAAAACTTGATTTTCCATAATTAAAGTGTTGAAAACGAGTTTGTCGGAATTGAAAATAAACCGTACTTGAAGATGGAGAGCGAAGAGGAGATTCTAGAAATATAAGTTAGGACGGATTTGAATAAGAAATGAAGGTTTTATGATGATTTTGCTCAAGAAGACGAAGAACGATGAAGAACGACGGGAAGAAAGATTGAAGAACGATTTAAGAAAGTATTAATTAGATCTTAAGTTGATTTAGTGTGAAATGAAAAGATAGTTAGTGAGTAAGTGTGGTGTGAGCCGTGTACATATAGAAGGATTATGGAGTCGGGTTTTGAAATTGTTGTTACGGGATTGACTCGGGTTTTATAATTATATTAAGGTAATTAATTAGATATTATTAGGTTTAATAATAGTTTAATGAAATATCTAGATATTAATTAGATATTATGTTATTGTAATCAAAAGAAAGGAAAAATATCTAGTCCTATTAGAGGGCAAAGGAGCCGTGTGGTATGGTGATAGTCGGGTCTGTTTTGTAAACGATTTGCGTAATTTTCGTTGACGGATCGATAAAGTTACAAATATCTTAGATATTCGTATTAGTTTAATCGAAAGAATGAAAATATCCAAAGTGAGTGGAAAATAGGTGACATGGGGCGTGTCGACTCATGCCAAAGATCGGGTTTGGGTTTGTTTCGGGATTTAAGATGACTCAGGGAATAGTGAATTAATGATGTTCGGGATTAAAACGTAAAAGTTATTCTTTAATTCCGATTAAATTCAAAATAATTATATTAAATTATGATAAATCCAAATAAAGCTTAATAAAAATAAATTAAAAATATTATTTTTTTAAATAAAATTTCGGTCTTCAAAATTACAAGGCGAGTCGGAAAAAGTCAACGAAAGTCAAAGTTGACTTAAAAAAACGGGATTCCCTTGGAATCTCGCAGAAATTCCAAATACGAACTCGGAATTTCAAAATTCGACTGGAAACAATTAATTCCACTTTAAAACTTAAACAGGCTGAAAATTATCCGTAAAATATTTTTACAAGAAAAATAGGGTACTTTTCGGGTTGGTACATGTTTTAGGCCGATTTTGCTAAGGACCAAAGGTTTAATTCATTTTCTCTACATTTGTATCGCTTTCATATCTATGACTTGCAATTTCATATTATATAATTTTGTTATAATCCTAAATTTTAAGGGGATGTAAACAGTTATTTCCCACAAGTGGTATCAGAGCTTTTGGCTACAAAATTATATTATATGTTTTTCATTTTTATGAAATATAAATTTGAGGAAAAAAAAAAAATTGATTTTACCGAAAAAAAATTTTTTTGTCACGGCTGGAATTTTTTTTTGTGTAGCCGTGTGATTTTTTTTTAGGGTTTTGTTTTTTTCATTGTTGATTTATTGATATTGTTATTTTAATAGGTTAAAATTCAATATAATAAATTTGTGGTTGTTTTAATTTGATAAGGATTAAATTAAAATAAGATGTAATTGTTTTGATTTTGTTGTTGCTATTATTTTCGGATTCATTGTTTTAAATTGATGATTTTTGAATAATGATTCAATTTTAATGATGTTCAAAGCGGTTGTGATTAAATGAATATAAGGATAATCGATTTAATCATGAGTTAGATGTTCATTTTAAAAGGTTGAATTGAATAATCTAGTTTGAATCAATTTTAATAACGATTAGATATTGAAATTTGTACCGCTCTAGCGATATTGGCAACACCGAAAATTTTTTGTGCAGCCCGGTGCTGCTACTGTTTAAAAAAAAAAAAAAAAGTTTCTGTTTTTTTTAATTTTGCTGTGTACAGCAGTTTTTTTTTTTTTTATTGTCTTTTTCTGTTTTTTTTTTGGATTAAACCGTGAGAAGTAAAAAAAAAAAAATTTTTTGGGTACTGGTATGTTTCACGTGAACAGTGATCCGTAGAAGAGAAAAAAAAAATTGTTTTTTTTTTTTTTTGACATTATAAAGATAATGTTAGTTTGTTTGTTATTGTGAAAAGATTCACAATAATGATACCCGTTTATTTTAAAAAGGTTTAAAATAAAAATGGATTATGGATGGTGTGTCCGAACGGAGAAATCGAACATTGCTTGATATGGTTCGATCCATGATGAGTCACACGGTTGTGCCTGACTCATTATGGGGATATGCTCTTTTGTCAGCTGCTCTAATACTTAACCAAAGTCCGTCTAAAGCTGTAGACAAGACTCCATATGAACTATGGAAGGGAACGGTCCCTAACTTGTCCTTTATTCGGGTTTGGGGCTGCGAGGCTTATGTCAAATGGAGACCTGACGATAAGCTCGGCCCACGATCGGTCAAGACATACATTATTGGTTATCCAAAAGGAATGTTTGGTCATTACTTTTATTCGCCTACCGAACAACGTGTTTTTGTTGCGGCTAGTGCAAAGTTTCTAGAGAAAGAATTTCTCGAGAACAAGACGAGTAATAGAACCTTCGATCTGTCGGAGGTTCAAGAGCCAACAACCGAGCAACCAATGGAGGAAACGGTTCCTTCATCATCGGCTGCGGTAAATATTCCTGAGGAACCCAGGAGGTCGGGTAGAGTCTCCATTCCTCCAGACAGATACATTGGTATGGTCGAGGAGAATGGGCGAGATGACGTTTTACTCCTAGAGAGTAACGAACCCGCTACCTATAAACGTGCCATGACCTGTTCCGACTCTAAACTATGGCTTGAAGCCATGCAATCCGAGATGGACTCTATGTATGAGAATAACGTATGGGATCTGGTTGACTTACCTGATAAGGTTCGGCCTCTTCAGTGCAAATGGCTTTATAAAATAAATCATTCTGTAGAAGGACAACCAGATACATACAAGGCACGACTAGTGGCAAAAGGGTTTCACTCAAGTGCAAGGATTGCACTATGATGAAATTTTTGCACCCGTAGTTATGCTGCGTTCCATTCGGATAATCTTAGCGATTGCCGCTTTTCATGACTATTAAATTTGGCAAATGGATGTGAAAACCGCCTTCTTAAACGGTTATTTGGAGGAGGAGTTGTACATGGTACAACCCGATGGTTTCATTGATCCTAAAAATCCTAAGAAGGTATGCAAACTTAAGCGTTCGATTTATGGACTTAAGCAAGCCTCTCGGAGTTGGAATCATCGTTTCGACCAGGTGATAAAAGAGAATGGATTTACTCGATCGGTCGAGGAACCATGCTTATATATCAAGTCGAGTGGGAGCAAGATTGTCTTCCTAATATTGTATGTTGATGACATACTATTGATTGGGAATGACATACCTCTCTTAACTTCGGTAAAAGTTTGGTTAAAGAACCATTTCCAGATGAAAGATCTGGGCAAGGCACAAAGAATTTTGGGGATCCGTATCTACATAGATAGATCACGACGGATGTTATCCCTCAGTCAAGAGTCTTATATAGATAAGATTCTTGAGAGGTTTACAAGCATGACCAACTCCAAGAAGGGGACTTCCAATGTGGTCTCTGGGAGCATTTGAGTAAAGCTCAGGCACAAAAGACTCGGAAGAGGTCGAGCGCATGAGTCGGATTCTTATGCATCAGCTATAGGATCGATCATGTATGCCATGATATGTACACGTCCAGACGTGGCATATGCTTTGAGTATGACCAGTCGGTACCAAGGCAATCCAGGTGAAACACACTGGATGGCTGTTAAAAAAATCCTTAAGTACCTACGGAGGACTAAGGATTGGGTATTGACTTATGGAGGAGAGACTGAGCTTTGCGCAACCGGTTACGCAGATGCTAGCTTCCAAACGGATCGGGATGACTCGAATCTCAGTCTGGATTCGTATTTACTCTTAATGGCGCCAGACGGTCGATGCTCGAATGCTCAAACAAAATGTTTATGCAGATTAACGACTGAGTCCGAGTACTATGCTGCTTCAGAGGCTGCGAAGGAAGCTATATGGATGCGTCAGTTCTTATAGGGACTAACCGTAGTTCCTAGTTCGGATGACCCAATCACCATCTATTGTGATAATAGTGGTGCCATCTTCCAGGCTAAGGAGCCTAAGTCTAGCAACAAGTCTAGGCATGTACAACAGAAGGCTCACATGATCCGAGATTACGTGGAGCAAAGGGAGATAGTGATAGACAAGATTGCTACAGATGATAACGTTGCAGATCCTCTCACTAAACCGTTAAGATATGATAAGCATGAAGGGCACGTTATTTCCATGGGAATCAAACGTGTTCCTGAGTTGTATTAGTTGTTTTATATGGATTAGACACCTGTATCTTTTTCATAAAAACTATCTATAAAATCATCGTTTTGTTTGATATTTTGTTTTTCATGTGGGTTGTACTGACAACATTGAACACCACAAAGTGAACTGAATTACATTATATTTTGTTTTGGTCCGTAATCGCCTACATGAGCTGATAACTCTGGCAATTATTTTGTGACGTCGATTGATGGTGGGTTCAACGAGCCATAAGTCAAACTGTTGACTGATCGATCACAGATGCGAGTTATAATGATACTGCGCAGGACATTTTGTGACGACGTTATGGAGTCCTAAATGTTTCAGAACATTAGGTGCCAGGTCGTGGATAGGACATCCATAGTGTTCCTATAGTCGATTCTTTTGACTATCGACTGTCTCTTGAGATAAAGGCAGTTTTTGGGTGACTTTGGTTTCTTTCTCATGGTCGACCGTAACAGGAGGCTAAGTAGATTTTCACTGGGTCATTTCATACTGCGCTTTTATCTGCAAGATTCGAGTTGAAGAAAATATCCAACCTTTATCAGGATATGATATTTCTCAGGGCCACTCGAGGAGCTGTAACTGAAATGCATGGCCATGCTCGAATAAAGATTCGTTTATCAGTTAAGTTACTCTCTAGTCGAGGAAACCACTCTTGATACTGATCACTTGTAAACTACGACCTTTGTGAATACGGACTTTGCAAATTGGTTTACATTGAGTGGGAGAAATTTATTATGGATATGAGAATCGATTATCGCACATACACTTGTAAGGACCAGTGGGAGATTGTTGGAGCCAGTGTCCTCCACAGTTAGTAAAATAACATAAATAAATCTCTGTAGGTTCACAGGGTATACTTTGTATTGTAATCATTTGATTAACGTTTATCGATAACGGTTGGCTTGCTAGATAAGTTTGACGTTATTGTCATACAGATGGCGGTGATCAACTGGTCCCTAAAAGTCACACCTAAAGGATTTGATTGAGAGATGTGATTATTTGAGATGATAGTTAGTCGGTATTTTTGACTAAAAGGTTAGTCAATGTGATGATAGTATAATTATTTAATAATGATTAAATAAATTTAGCTGAGACGAATTAACTGTAATTCGTAAATTGAATATAAAATGTTATATTTAATTGTTGTATATAATGTAAGCTAATTAAACATAAACCGTTATAATTAATTGGAAAGTTATAAATATACGGATATTTATAATTAATGATGTATTATAATGTCGGTCTTTGACTAATGACGATTATAATGTATTACATTATATTAGAAGCTAAAATGACCGGAAAAAGTGTCCAGATACACTCGGGTTTTTCCAGTCAATGGGTAGTTATTTGAGGAGACTAAATCTCCTCATAATTGACCTAGAGGTGCCGTGATATACAAAGAGAGCAAGAGAAAATTTCTAACCGAATTTTTTTACTCTCTCAACTTGTGCCTCCATCACACACTAAACAAAACCTTAAAAGTTAACAGTAACTTTGAATCGATCTTTCTAGCAAAGGAGAAGGGCATATCTCGATCTATCTTGGGTGAGACAATTAGGAGGATATCTATTTTGATATCTGTTCTTAGGCCGATTTTGCTAAGGACCAAAGGTTTAATTCATTTCTCTACATTTGTATCGTTTTCATATCTATGACTTGCAATTTCATATTATATAATTTTGTTATAATCCTAAATTTTAAGGGGATGTAAACAGTTATTTCCCACAGAAAGACGGTAATTTTATTACCAATACGGATAGAGGACGATGAGAGGGAAAGAATAAGACGAACTTGAGTGAATTTGAGCGAGTAACGAAGGAGTAGCGATGATCTTAAGATCGATCAAAGATGGAGGTTAGGGTTTTGGTGGTTACTTGGTGAGGAAGAAGAAGATTGAATGTGAGGGAGTTAGGGTTTGAAGGGAGAGCATAAGGAGTAAGTGGAAAACATATGGAAAAAGCCCAAAAACGTCTTAAGATGTAAATTACTCGAAATCTCGCGTAATGTCCAAATACGAACTCGGAAATTCTAAATTAGACTCGGGAAATTTAATTCTAAACAAAAACTAAATTTCGCTGAAAAGTATCCGTAAAATATTTTTACTATAAAAATAGGGTACATTTGCGGGTGATACAATCACCCCACCTTTTAAAAAGTTTCGCCCTCGAAACTTGAGCGAAAGAAGGATACCTTAATCGAATAGGCTTGGATATTTACTACGCATAGAAGCTTCCGTTTCCAACGTTTCTTCTTCAACATTGGCACATCTCCACAAGATTTTCACTAAAGGAACCACTTTACTTCTCAACTTCTTATCCTTGCGATCTAGAATGCGGATCGGCTTCTCTTCAAAGGACAAATTCGGTTCAAGCTCCGGCAATTCCGTTTGGAAAACATGGCTTGGATCACTAACATACTTTCTCAATTGAGAAACATGGAATACATCATGAACCTTAGCCAAATTCGGGGGCAAGTCCAACTTGTAAGCAACGACACCAATCCTTTTCACTATATCAAAGGGTCCAATGTATTTCGGGCTCAATTTACCCTTTACACTCAACCGTTTATCACCCTTCATCGAAGATACTTTCAAGAATACCTTATCTCCAACTTCAAATTCCAACGGTCTTCTTCGGATATCGGCATAAGACTTTTGTCGGTCTTGAGCGGCTTTCATTCTATCACGAATGACCTCCACATGATCTATAGTCTCAACAAGAACATCGGGACCTAAGTCACGAACATCACTCAATTGATCCCAACAAATAGGACTTCGGCATTTTCTTCCATAGAGAGCTTCATAAGGAGCCATCTTGATCGAGGCATGATAACTATTGCTGTAAGAAAACTCTACCAACGGTAGACTCTTTTCCCAACTAGATTAGAAGTCGAGTGCACAAGCCCTAAGCAAGGCTTCTAATGTCTGGATAGTCCTCTCGGTCTGACCATCGGTAGCGGCATGAAATGCGGTACTCATCAACAATTTACTACCCATGGCTTCTTGTAAAGCCTTCCAAAATTTCGAACAAAATCTCGGATCTCGGTCGGATATGATCTCCTTGGGAACACCATGGTATCTAACAATCTCATCAACATAGGCTTTGGCTAAACGATCTAAACTCCAAGTCTCTTTTATCGGAATAAATCTAGCACTCTTGGTCAAACGATCAACAATAACCCAAATGACATCTTTACTTCCAACGATCCTTGGCAAAGCCATAACAAAATCCATAGAAATAGACTCCCACTTCCATAGTGGAATATCCAACGGTTTTAGCAATCCACCGGGCCTCTTGTGTTCAATTTTCACTTGTTGGCAAGTAAGACATCTTCCAACATAAGACACAACATCGCCTTTCAAATTCGGCCACCAAAATTGTCGCTTCAAGTCTTTATACATCTTATCACCTCCGGGGTGAATAGAATAAGGAGAAAGGTGAGCTTCATCAAGAACTCGCCTTCTAGAAGTTTGGCTTGAATAGACTTGTAGGTAGGATCATCAACTTGGTTTTCGCGGATCTTACGGAGGAAAACAGGTTCGGCAGTCATAACACCAACATAATCAAATCCACGCTCCACGAATTCCAACTTCATCTTTCGAAACTCAATACAAAGATCAATGGGTAATACCCGCATAGCATTCAAAGAATGAGAAGATTTTCTACTAAGAGCATCGGCAACAACATTAGCCTTCCCTTCATGGTACAACAACTCAAAATCATAATCATTCACCAATTCTAATCATCTTCTTTGTCTCATATTCAACTCCTTTTGAGTAAATATGTACTTCAAACTTTTGTGGTCGGTGAATATACGACAATGAACAACAATAAGATAGTGTCTCCACACTTTCAAAGCATGAACAACGGAGGCTAACTCCAAATAATGAGTAGGATAGTTCACTTCATGAACTTTCAACTGTCTCGAGGCATAGGCAGCCACTTTTCTACTTTGCATAAGTACACAACCCAATCCCATCTTGGAAGCATCACAATAGACATCAAAGTCTACACTATCTTCAGGTAAAGTCAACACCGGAGCGGTAGTTAACCTTTTCTTTAACTCTTGAAAAGCGGCTTCACAAGCTTCATTCCATAAGAACTTGGTTTCTTTCTTTAACAATTGAGTCATCGGCCTAGCAAGCTTTGAGAAATCTTTGAGAAATCTACGGTAATAACCAGCTAAACCAAGAAAACTTCAAACTTCACTAACATCGATCGGACTCTTCCAATCCACCACAGCTTCAATCTTAGAAGGATCCACCATTACACCTTCTTTAGAAATTACATGCCCAAGAAAAGACACCTTAGGTAACCAAGATTCACACTTGGAGAATTTGGCAAACCACTTTTGTCGACGAAGAACACTCAAAATAGTCCTTAGATGAATAGCATGCTCTTCTTCGGTCTTGGAGAAAATAAGGATGTCGTCAATGAACACCACCACACACTTGTCAAGGTACTCACTAAATGTGCGGTTCATTTGATCCATAAAAATAGCGGGAGCATTAGTCAATCCAAATTGCATCACCTTGAACTCAAAGTGACCATATCTTGTACTAAAAGCGGTCTTCGGTATATCAACATCGCGTACGGGAATTTGGTGATAACCGGATCTCAAATCAATCTTGGAAAAAGTAGAAGCACCCTTTAGTTGATAAAACAAATCTTCAATTCTTGGCAAAGGATACCTATTCTTGATTGTAATTCGGTTCAACTCACGGTAATCAATACAAAGCCTCATAGAACCATCTTTGTTCTTCACAAAGAGAACGGGAGCACCTCAAGGCAAGGCACTTGGTTGAATAAAACCCTTCTCAATCATATCATCAAGTTGCTTCCTTAACTCTTTCAACTCGGTTGGAGACATACGGTAAGGAGCTTTGGCTATGGGTCCAGATCCACGTACAAGATCAATGGAAAACTCAACATCACGCTCGGGGGGGATCCCGTGCAAATCATCGGGGACTACATCAACAAATTCACAAACTATAGGCACATCTTCAATATTCGGTAAGGAGGTAGTTGTAGAAATCACAATACACAAGTATGCTTGGTGACCCTTTCTTACCATACTTACCAACTTCATTGCGGAAATCAAAGACACACCCTTTCGGGGATGAGATCCCTTATAGGTTATTCTAACTCCTAAAGGACTCTTTAAATAAATCTTTTGATCTCTACACTCGAACCTAGCATGGTATAACGCTAACCAATCAATACCTAGAATTATATCGAAATCTCCTAGAGGAAACTTAAGGAGATTTGCGGGAAAAATAGCACCCGAAATAGATATTGGGACATTTGGATAAAGAGTAGAACAAGAGATAATTTCTCCGGATGGTAAGGATATGGGAGTATCCTCACTAGAAGTAGGCTTGATAGATAATTTATTAGCATAAGTCGAAGACACAAAGGACATAGAAGCACCAGTATCAAATAGAATAAGACACGCTTGTTCTAAGATTGAGAACATACCCGTAATTATCTCCGGATGAGCATCGGCTTCGGCTCGGCTCAGAACGAAGATAGAACCCTTAAGTTTGGCAACTGGAGGGGGCAACTTACGATCGAGGCAATCATCATAATGGTGACCACTCATTTGGCAAAAGAAACAAAAATAAGGTCAGTTGTAACATTCTACACCAGGGTGGTGTGGTTTTCTACAACGGATGCTAAAGCAACCTTGAGCTTGAGGAGGAGCATATGGCCTATGAGCCACATTAGAAGTAGCTCGGGGAATGAAAGGAGCGGGAGCTCTTGTACTTGCATTTGGAGGAGGATTGAATCTCCTCTTGTTGGCATAAGAGTTGGAGGAAGACGGAGTAAACGACCTCTTCCCAAAGAAATTAGGCCTAGGAGTGAAAGAAGGAGAGGGATTCTTCATCATAGCTTCATCCTTGATGGCCCTCATGGAGTTCTCGGCCCATAGAGCATCATCATATAAATCCCCAAAGGAAGTAGTATTTCTCCTCACTTTACTTTGGAGTAAAGCACTAAGCTTGTTGCGGTAATAGAAAGCTCGGTCCTCGTCATCTTTGATAAGCCTCGGAGGAAAGTGAGCAAGCTTGTTGAACTCCGTAGTGAAGTCTTGTGCCGACAAGTTACCTTGCTTGAAGACGATAAATTCCTTGAGCCTTTGTTGCTTGAGCTCCTTAGGATAAAATCGGCCTTCCACTAGAGCTCTGAAACAAGCCCAATTGAAATCATTTTCAAGAGTAGCGGTGGCACTAGTAATCGCCCACCAATTATCTGCTTCCCTTACAAGGAAGTGCTTTGCAATCCTTACCTTGTCCTCTTCACGGACTTGGTATAAATCAAATTTCTTCTCCATTTCTCGGAACCATTCCGATAGCTCGGTAGGATCCGGCTCTCCACCATAAGGTATAATCTTACTCCTAGCTATTTGGCTTGCCACCCAAGCATAGCCTCTTTGATGGTTATCTTCCCTATGAGGGGGAACTTTGTTGGCTTGAGCAATAGCCGCATCTTGTTGATTCTTCAACACTTGCGTAAGAGCTTCTAGCATAACGTTCTCTACTACTCGAGGTCTAACCATCTTCATAAGAAACAAAAACAAAACAAGTTAATCCTAACACTTAGCATAAACAAATAGACTACCAAGTAAAGTCCTTAACTTTTACCCATCTCTCATTTATTATTTCAAAGTCAAGTAGTTTAAGTTTAGGGTACACGTATGTGCGTCGGGAGCGATAAAGCTCTGATACCAACTAAGACAAGCCTCGAGAATGCGGTAATAAAACATACAAGCATGTGATTTAATTAGCGGAAAATACGGTGTTTTTAAAACTTTTTACATGCAAATAGAAAGGTACGAGGAATGTCAATAATTACAAACCGAAATATAAAATACTACAAGAGACGTAGTCTCTCAAAATGCTATCCAACATCAAGTTATTAGCAAGTAGCTAAACAACGTCTAGAGGTGACTCATCCTGGCCAACGCCCGCTAGCTCACATCCGAACCCAAAATACCATAAGCAAAAAGCCATCCAATCAAGCAACCTGTTCATCCATGAAAAACATGAAAGCCACAGTCAGTGGGGAGTAACTCCGGGTTCTCCCAGCCATATCACATTAAACATACTTAAACGGTAACACGAACGTAGGGCATGCACATATATATATATATATATATATATATATATATATATATATATATATATATACATATGAAATACGGTAAGAATAAATAGGCTATTCAATATATAAAGATAAGAGCACAGGAAGTACAAATTCGTAACCATCATACTATAGATAGACTCGGGGATGACACTCTTAGGCAACCATACACTCACTAGGGCTTGCATCTCACCGTTAGCGGCATAAGTTTGATAAGATTGAGACTCGACAAACAAACCATGCCAAGTCATCCAATAATCACAAATAATCAATCATATAATCATCCATTCAAACGTACAATACGTTGACGACATCTCTCACGGTAAATGACACGCACTAGCACCGTGTACATGCAAGTATGATTAAAAGGCATCCACGGGATAAAACATTGCCCTGAACGCATACACGATTCAATTCATTTCGTATATGTAGACTAATTTCCTCCCGGTAGGACGACGATATAAATATCCGATCCTAGTCTAAACCTGGCCAGACTCTCGGAATAACATTTTCCGATTCGACATGCGATAAACATTTTGCATCCAAGACTCGGTCAATCATAGACGCCAAGTACCCCAAATTCGGTAAACCTTCACGAAAGAGGCGGAAAAGAGCACAAGCCTCATAACAAGCGGTATGTTACATGCAATGACACCACCTCGCAAGTATACAACATTTGACGGCCGGGTCGAGCAACGCAAAGCGTTCGCCTACCAACAACGTCGTCATATGCCCACTAACACATGCAATTAAGCAGCAAGGATACACTCCCCGTTCCGACATTCCAGCCTTACGAACGTGGAGGTAGCCAAGGGAATGAGAGTACAAAGCACCTAACAAATAGTGCTCAAACCGTAACATTTGTAAAACCGACTCAAAGTGGGACATATCAAAAACCGTCACAAAACATGCGATACAAGCGAATGGAATATCATATATTCGAAGTATTAATATTTAAATTCATTACGTAAACTTATACGATAAACGAACCATCGGAAATATTATAAATGAAAAACATAAGTAAGAAAAATAAATGACTTGGCAGCGTGTGCCAGCCGGTCAAGGTGACCGGCTGCCGGCTACCCGGCTGGCACCCGTAGTAACAATTGAAAACAATTCAAAATGCAGTGTGTCCCAGCCGGTCAAATAGACCGGCTGCCGGCTACCCGGCTGGGACCAAAGACATACGAAAATCTGAAGTCGTATTGGCATGTGTCTCAGCCGGTCGGCCGGCTGAGACGTAATGTATATTAAAATCCTACGTAAACAACAATTCACATCAGCCACTCCCCAGCTGGTCAGCTGACTGGCTGCCGGTCGGCCGGCTGGGGTCAATATCACACGAAATTCACCAATTCACTAAGGTTTATCATAACACAAACATCATCTAACATCTCAAATCATCAATTCTTATCATCAAGTATCAACTAACAACAACTATCATCAACAACACAATTCCTAAGATTTCTAATCATATTCTAAATATGATCACTAACATAAAAAACACATAAAACACGTAAATGATTTCGAGTAACCTTCACCGTTACCTTTTCGCGTCTTCACACTGCGTCGATGTCCTCTTCTATCAAGAAGTAGTCTTTGTCGGGGTCTTGGAGGTCACCACCTACAATTAGATAATAAAAGATGAATATAATTCACCTTTGAGAAAGACGGATAAATTGAAAAGCGAGAAAGACGGTAATTTTATTACCAATACGGATAGATGACGATGAGAGGGAAAGATTAAGACGAACTTGAGTGAATTTGAGCAAGTAACGAAGGAGTAGCGATGATCTTAAGATCAATCAAAGATGGAGGTTAGGGTTTTGGTGGTTACTTGATGAGGAAGAAGAAGATTGAATGTGAGGGAGTTAGGGTTTGAAGGGAGAGCATAAGGAGTAAGTGGAAAACATATGGAAAAAGCCCAAAAACGTCTTAAGACGTAACTTACTCGAAATCTTGCGTAAAGTCCAAATACGAACTCGGAAATTCTAAATTAGACTTGGGAAATTTAATTCTACACTAAAACTAAATTTCGCTGAAAAGTATCCGTAAAATATTTTTACTATAAAAATAGGGTACATTTGCGGGTGTTACAGAATACATGTTGTACGCGACCGAGTACACCGGGTTACGAGGATTATTTGGATGATTTATTTAAGGATTAGTAAGAGGAGCTAAGTTCATAATCATAGTTACGGTTCACAGCAATACCCTATTTTCCTCTCAAAAACTCTCTCTAACTTCTCAAGAACATCCTTAATCATCCCCTGCCGGATCAGATCTCTCGCTACTGTGTTGATTGCATTTGTAAGTATCCCTACTTTGTGATTTTGATGTATTGTTATAAAGCCTAATTGACTTGGGGAAAAGGGGACTTCTCAGAAGAAGGATTTTTGGTACTTGCTTGTTTGATTGAAGAATTTGCCAATAAGGTAAGGTTTCCCTACTCAGTATTGGCTTATGTTAATTGATGTGATGAGATATTTTATAATACTCGATTTTTTTATTATGATGATGATGATGATGATGATGATGATGGAATTCGAGGTTGGAGTTTGAGTTGTTACGATGGTTACAATGGTTACTGGTGGTGACTCCGTTGGGAGACGAATCACACCCCAACTTTGATCTCGTAGTTATCCCGCTATGTGGGGGATATGCACATAAATGTTCCGGATTAGTGTCGCTGCAGTAAGATGGAATTTCGACGCCTGTGGCTGCGGTCCAGGGTTAATTGGTGGTTTTTGTGTAGAGCAGGGATGGTAACCTAAGTCTACTGAGGTGAACGATGCGGTGGCCCTCCAGTTTCTGTTTCCCTTGTGCTTGTCTTGTACATTGTTCAGTATATACGATTACTGACCCCGTTATTGTTTTGAAAAACTACAGTGATCCATTTGGGAATGGTGAGCAGGTGATCAGAGGTAATTCGTAAGCTGCGTTGGGATGAGGATAGGATCACTACATCGAGTCTTAGCTTCCTCTTAGCATTTTTGAGTCATATACATT
Source organism: Heliosperma pusillum (assembly GCA_022085475.1). Classification (NCBI taxonomy): domain Eukaryota; kingdom Viridiplantae; phylum Streptophyta; class Magnoliopsida; order Caryophyllales; family Caryophyllaceae; genus Heliosperma; species Heliosperma pusillum. The sequence continues at coordinate 19,835 of JAIUZE010010269.1, forward strand.
AGTTGGTTTATATTGCTTTAACACGTGTTAGTATGAATGTCATTTTGGATTATTGGTCTAGACGGTATGCCGTCTAGTTTGAGACTATGTATTTTAGTTAAACTATTTATTAGGTAAAAGTATTGTTTCTTTATGGGTTGTTTTTATATGTACTACCTCGGACAACCGAGATGGTAGCATCCTGAAGTACTAAGGAGGTCTTGTAAGGCTCTTTGGTATTTCGTGGTGTTAGAAAGTGGTATTAGAGCGAACGATATTGGAACCTAAACCAATGAACCCGATGAATTAGGAGCGTCTAATAAAATGAACCAGGGTAGGTGTCAAAGGGAGGCAGCACATTGATTTGGGAGACGTGCCGGAATCTCACCTTTACCCCTATATCTCCTATTTGGTCACCATGGGAAGTGTCAGGACGTATATGTGTACTTGATGTGGTTACTATGTTAATTGTTGAGAAAGATGTGAAGTGAAGGTGGAGTATGAACATGCTTTATGATGGTATTATGTAAAGCATGTATGGAATGAGACATGTGTGAACGGATATGATTATAAGCATGAAGAATGTGTATCATTCGCAAGCATGTATATAGGAATTATGTATGATTATGTGAAGTATGTATGAGATGCATATGAAGTGAATGAATGTGATTTAAGCAAGAGAAGTATATTATGGTTGTACCATATGTTATATTTATGAAGTATGTGTGGTATGAGAAAGTTATCTGGAATAATTGATATGAATGGAGTATGATTTGGAGTTAATTGATATTGATATGTTGAGATGATGATAACATGTAAATGGTTGTGAATTGTGGTCTTTCATGTGATATGAGGTATGTTGATGAATGGTAAAGTTTTTTTGTAACAAAAATCTGAATTGTATGAGGTTTGATTTTGGAATGTTTGTCTTTAAACTGTCGTAACTTATGTTCTAGAAATAATATTGATGTAATTTCAAGTGGAGGTGATAGCTTGTCCTGTTACGGTTCTAATGGTAGATTATGAGCCAAAATTGACTTAGCATTGGGGAGATATGTCTGGTTTTCGAAAACTAGTCATTGCTGAGAAATCTGTCGCACTCGACTGAGTGTCTTAAATTTTGACTTCTGGATGGTTACAAGGGATATAAAGAAAGAGGGAAAGGAAACACATTGCATTATCCAGTTAGTCATTTGCTCAGGGAACTCCAAGGCTACAAGCATATCATTAATAAACTCCCACTCTATGGAGTCATAAGCCTTTCTCAGGTCCACTTTCATCAGAACCCTAGGAGAGCAACTTCGTCTGTTATAAAGTCTTAACCAAATCCTGACAAATGAGGATGTTATCAATAATATCCCTCCCTTCGATGAATATACTTTGGTTCATACTCACTATCTCAGGAAACACCTTATTAAGTTTGTTACAAATAATTTTAGCAATACACTTGTAAATGACATTACAGCACGCTATGGGTCTAAAATCCATGACAGATTCACGATTACTTTTCTTTGGAATAAGGGTGAGCACGGTAACATTTTAAAGTCTGTCGAACATCAGGGAGGGTCGTTTAAAGTCTGTTAGACTACATATGAAATCTCGTCAGCCATAAGAAAGATAAAGAGTCATACCTGAGGCATCTTCCTATTTGGGATTGAGGTTGTGATGTGAGGCTCGCCAGCCGTCTGAATGGGGTTGCGTTATGAGTCTCGCAAGCCTTCATATGCGGGAATTTGCCTGTCTCTGTCCTCAGGCGAATCTCGTTGGGGGAACATATATTGAAAGAAATTGGATATGTAGAAGATTTTGTCAGGATCGAACCATTCTGGGGAAAATCTGTTCGGTTGTAGCGAATAACATTCTGTTAATAAAAGATGGGCCCACGGATTGTATGTCCGAAAGGTGGCTCTCTGCTGAGATGATAACGTCATGAGACGGTTTTGAAGCTCGTCAAAACACAGTTCTTAAAAAAAAAACAAGTTGATGAAATAACTTCTCGGAGAAAAGGCGCACAAGATTTGGGCCCACAACTAACAAACTTGTAACAAATGTTCAAATTGAAATGAAAGCCTAGTGGGAAAAAGGCGCAACAAGAGCTGCAGCCTTTGGAAGAGGCGTAGTGATCACTGCGTCCTTTCCTGAGGTCTTCCCTGTCTAATTAAAATCGCGACAAACGGACTTATTTCCTTTATTTCAAAACACAAAACACTCGAAAAACCTCTCAAATTCTAACAACAATCCGTCAAAATTTGATTAATCCAAGCCATAGAAGATGACTAATCGAGGTATGTATCCTATCTTTGCTTTAAACGCTGGTATTTCGAATGGATTTGAAATGGAATTAGGGTTTCTATTGTTGAAAATGTCAAAATAATTGGGGGTTTGCCCCATTTGAGCTTGTATGGTAGAAATTGGTAGTAGAAATGAACACTAGGCTTTGTTAGGAATGTAACCATACGTTTGTTTTTCGTTTTCGTCGAACTTTGAAAAAATGAGACGGTCACCCTGCTGAACCGAACAACGTCTTGAAAATGCCCTTAGGCCCGACCATTTTGGGTGAAATTTGGTGTTTTGGGACCCTTGTTGCAATGAAACTATTAAGAAAACACAACACAATGGCACATAAAAGGCTTAAGGACTCACAACTAAGCTATTTCTATTCTGAGGCTGATAATGCTAGAAGAACTGAAGACAGATAGTACTTAGCCAAAGCACAAAGCCAATGGACTAAGGTTGAGAGCCTAACCCCAGCACACAGCAAAGGATTATGTCCTCTAGTCCCAGCACAAAGCAAAGGACAATTCTCTAGCACACAGCCAAGAGTTTGAACAGAAACAGGGTTTCAGTTTTGTGTTTACTTCAAATTTGATTTGCATTCATTAGGAATAGGCCTTATATAGGCAACAAGATTACATCTCAGACGTCAACTACATCTAGGGCCACAAATGGCTTATAAAAGAAAACAATACAACAGCTACAAAGTTCTGAACTAAAGCAATCAAGTAGGAAAAGTAGTTCTAATGAGACAATCTGACTTAATTGGTCTGTTTAGGTTGATCTGGTGTAGGAGTGGACTTCCAGGCCTGGTTATTTGAGCCAGACTGGAGTAAACTGAGTGCCAAAGGTTCTGCTGAAAGTCCTCGAGCTGGTTTGTTGAAAATAGGAAAGTCTGATAGTGACATTTGAACTAGTGCAAAGAGGCTTGATTTCTGGACAGTTTGAGTTTGTCCCTAAGCTAACTTCTGTTGTGTGCATTTTCTGGAGAAGAATTGCTCGGACAAAGTTTTAGAGGACCCTCCCTAGGACCAAGCTTGATCAATGGTTAGGTTTATTTGGGTGTGGAAGGTCCCCATGGACCCTATCCAAGAGGACTGTGACTGTCTGGGTGTGACTGAGTGTTGTTTTTGTTGTGTTGGACTTTTGTTGTTGTTGGTTGAATGTTGTCTTGGCTGAGGCTTGGGTAGTGGATGGCTAGGCATTGTTCTGGCTGGGGGGGTGTTGTTCTTGCTGGTCTTGGGATAGTGAACACTTGGACTGTATAAGACATTGTCATAGCTAGTCATAAGACTGATTGCATTGTTGTTGTCTTGGTTTGTGGTATCTTGTTTGTCTTAAACTCCTTGCTTTCTTTGAACCTGAACTCCTGTTGCAACCTCCCTTTCTTGAAAAGGATTTGCCCTCAAATCTTCATCACCATCATCATCTGATTCTCTATGGTAGGGGCTCAGGTCTCCAAAATTGAAAGTACCATGGACACCATAGTTGCTTGGTAGATCCACCTTTTAGGCATTAGGACCCAGCTTTTCCAATTTTTCAAATGGTCTATCAGCCCTTGGCATGAGCTTGTTTTTCCTTTTGTCTGGAAACCTTTCCTTCCTTAAGTGCAGCCAAACAAGGTCTCCTGCTTTGAACTCCTTAGTCTTCTTAGGTCCCTTGGCTTTTGCCTTGTACATCTCATTGGTCTTTTCAATTTGTTTTTTAACCTGCTCATGAATTTGTAGCATCTGCTCAACTCTCTTCTTTGCATCATGGTTTGCTTTGTTTCCTCTGAGTGGAGCCAGGTATGTAGGCATGAGAGGATTAGTACCATAAACTGTTTCAAAAGGACTTTTACATGTATTGGTTAAGGGAGCTCTGTTGAAGGCAAACTCAGCTTCTGCTAGCCTGAGATCCCAGTCTTTCAAGGACTTATAAACAATGATCCTCAAGATCTTTCCCATGGTTCTGTTAGTGACTTCAGTCTGTCCATCAGTTTGAGGATGGTGTGAGGTGCTAAACAGTAATCTAGTCTTCAATAACTTCCATAAGGTCCTCCAGAAATGGCTCATGAACTTTGTATCTCTGTCTGAGACAATGCTTCTAGGTACCCCATGTAACTTGACAACCTCCTTGAAGTATAACTCAGCTACCCCCATTGCATCTTCAGTTTTCTTACAAGCAATGAAGTGTGCCATCTTACTGAACCTGTCTACAACCACCATGATAGAGTCCTTCCCTCTCTGTGTTCTTGGTAGTGCCACAATGAAATCCATGCTGAGGTCTTCCCATGGTCTGTTTGGCACTGGGAGTGGTGTATAAGCACCAGCTTGGAAGTGTGATTTTGCCAGCTGACAGGACCTGCATCTTCTTATGGCATCTTGCACATCACTGAGCATCTTGGGCCAGTAGAACTGATCCTGCAAGATGTCATATGTCTTTTGTACCCCAAAGTGGCCAGCTAGACCATTTGAATGGACTTCTTTCACCAGCAATCCTCTGTAGGGTCCCTTAGGCCCACACAACTTGTTTCCAAGAAACACGTAGCCTTCCTGAGCTGTGTATTTGCTTCCTTTCTTAACCTGACCTTCCTGGTGCACCTGCCATTCTTCTTTGAAGTTTGGGTCTTCTTGGTATAGTTCCTTCATGAACTCAAATCCCAATACCCTTTGCTCCATGAATGTCAGCATCACAGATCTCTTTGACAGTGCATCAGCTACAATATTGTTTTTGCCTTCTATGTATTTGCTGGAAAATGAGAATGATTGTAGGAATTCCACCCACTTGGCATGTCTGGGGTTGAGTTTGTGCTGCCCATTGATGTACTTGAGGGCCTCATGATCTGAATGCAGCACAAATGGTTTAGGCTTCAGGTAGTGTCCCCAATGATTTAATGCTCTCACAATGGCATAGAACTCCTTGTCATATGTAGATTAGTTCAACTTAGCTCCATTTAGCTTTTCACTAAAGTATGCAATAGGCCTCTTCTCTTGTGTAAGCACAGCCCCTATACCAAGGCCACTGGCATCACACTCAACCTCAAAGAGCTTGTTGAAATCTGGCAGGATTAGAATAGGAGACTTACATAGTAATTCCTTGACCAGGCTGAAGGATTTCTCAGCTTTGTCATTCCACTTGAACTCCCCCTTCTTCATACACTCAGTAATAGGGGCCATGATTAAGCTTAACCCCTGTATGAACCTCCTGTAGAAAGAAGCTAGACCATGAAAGCTCCTGACATCAGTCACAGTTTTAGGGATTGGCCACTCCTTGATTGCCTGAACCTTCTCAGGATCAACTGTTACTCCTCTCTTAAAGATGATGAACCCAAGGAAGTGAACCTGAGGTTGCATAAACGTGCACTTCTCCAGTTTTCCATATAACGTGTTCTCCCTTAAAACTTCAAATAATAGCTTCAGGTGCTGTAAATGCTCTCCTTTGGATGAACTATAAAGGAGGATATCATCAAAGTATACCACTACACATTTTCCCAAGTATGGCCTCAGGACTTCTATCATCAATCTCATGAAAGTGCTAGGGGTATTAGACAACCCAAAAGGCATCACCAACCACTCATAGAGTCCAAGTTTTGTTTTGAAAGTTGTTTTCCATTCATCACCTGCCCTTATCCTGACTTGGTGGTATCCTTGCCTCAGGTCAATCTTTGTGAAAACTTGAGCACCACTCAGCTCATCCAGAATATCATTAAACCTAGGTATGGGGAACCTATACTTGATAGTGATGTTGTTGATTGCCCTGCTGTCAATACACATGCGCCAGGTCCCATCCTTCTTTAGTACCAGTAAGGCTGGTACAACAAAAGGACTGAGGGACTCCCTGATATACCCCTTGTTCAGTAACTCACCTACTTGAAGTTGGAGTTCTTGTGTGGCCTTAGGATCACTCCTGTAAGCAGGTTTGTTGGGCAGGACAACTCTAGGTACCAGGTCAATGTGGTGTTTTATTCCCCTAAGTGGTGGCAGTCCACTAGGGAGCTCAGAAGGGAAGACATCACCATAGGCTTCTAGAATAGCCTTGACCTCTTCAGGGATATCAACAATGTTTAGCCCAGTTTCCTTGGTAAGCAGTATATACACAGGTTGCAGTTCACTCAGTTCTTGTACCATCTCTGACTCACTTATCAACATGACTTCCTTGGAAGCCTCACTCATAGGGGGTGGGTTAACCTTTAGAGCAGGGGGCAACGGTGCTAGAATAGTTTTCTTCTTCCCAAACTTAAAGGTATAAGTGTTCTCCCTACCCTGGTGGACATCATCCCTATTAAACTCCCAAGGTCTACCAAGCAGAAGGTGACAGGCATCCATTGGAAGAACATCACACAGAGCTTCATCCACATATCCCTTTCCAATGGAGAAAGGTACAACACACTGCTGGTCAACCCTCACTTCAGCCCCCTTGTTTAACCATCTAAGCTTGTAAGGGTGAGGGTGTTCTTTGGTGGGCAAGGTCAGTTTGTCTATCAGGGTCTTTGAAGCAACATTGGTACAACTTCCCCCATCTATGATTAGATTACAGACTCTCCCTTTAATGGTGAACCTAGTTCTGAAGATTTGGTGCCTCTGGTCTTTCTCTAAGGGCTGAGGTTGTGCATGCATTACCCTCAATGTTAACAGGCTTAAACCAGCATCAGGTTCAATCAACTCCTCACTAGCCTCTACCTCAGGCTCCTCCATCTCATCATCACAGACTAACACCTCATCCTCTCCCCAATGCACAACTTCCAGAGTGCTAAGGGCCCTTTTTGATGGACATTCTCTAGCAAAATGTCCATAACCTTGACACTTGATTGGACCTGTCGCAAGCCCTGGTCAAAGATAATTACCAAGACTAGGCTAATAACAAATTAATGTAATTAAGGAAGTAGGGGTCGATCCTCAGGGAGATGGTGTTTCCTATAGAATGTGAAATGTCTTGCAATTGGGTCTTATCTAACAAATATCTGGGTTTTGGGGTTCTATTCGTAAACTAATAAAAAGCATAAATGAAAACAAAATAAAAGCAAATCAAAACGAAAACAATAAAGCAAGTGATAAATTAACAATGATAAAAAAGAATCTAGGGAAGTAGGTTCACACATGTAGATTAACATATTGATGAAATTGGATTTAGAACATGCAAATAATTCATTGTGAGTTCGTAAGAATGATGTGTTCATTACAATTATAGATCACATGGTATAGCAGGCTTTTAGGCAATTTACTAGGTCTTAATCTACCATGTCATGCTTTGTCTATTCAATTCACGTATTTCTACCTTGGAAAAGAATTCCATTTTAGTCAATAATTTTGATCAGGAATCGTCAACTATCGTTATAGTCCAAACATGCATAGACACAATGTTTTAAAAGCACAATTTCTTTTATCCAATTATCATTTTTTAATCAACCTACATGGCTACCCTACACCCTAGAAAAACGACTACTCACTCATGGCGACGTTTAAATCTAAGATGATGTTAACAATAAAAACTAGGACAGACATGTTTATTTGGTTTTGACAATATTTTAAGACTCTTTAGTTGGCGATAATAACGACGCTAAATTGACGATCTAGGGAAATGAAATGATTACAACGATATTGAAATTGAATCTACAATAACATATAAAGAAAATAACAATCAAATAAGAAACATAAAGACTTTAAACAAAAGATAAAATAAGAATACCTAGATGACGATCAGTATAAACAACCGTAATAGAAATTCCTTGCATATTATAGTCGATCCACAAATTACAATACTTGAACCACATAAAGGTGATTACAAAGATGGAACTTTTATTGATCTAGGCTAAGGATTTGATGTAGAAAAGACAGAAATAAACTAAGAAACTAAAGACAAAAGAAAGAAGAAAATAGTCTAAACTAGAGAAGAGAGCCTAGGTTTCTCTCCTCCTAATCTAGGGTTTTTGTAAAGAGAGAAGTGTATAGAAAGAAGTAGAAAGTGTGTAGAAAAAGTGTGTTGAGATGTGGTGGCTGAAGCTTTCTTATATAGCAGTAGGGTTTCGTGGGGGAGGGGTCATGCATTCATCACATAGGACAAAAAGGAGAATGTCGAAGCAAAAGCTCGGATAAGCAGGGATACCTGATCGGGTACACCACTTACCCGATCGGGTAAGTTGCAATCTTGGTCCATTGACTTTCGTTTCATCTCCTTTGGCCTATGACCTGACTTTCTTTATCCCCCTTGACCTTTTGAGTCGGGTTTGTTGATAGGGTTTGATGTAAAATGATGATTCCTTCACCTAACTGATCGATCTTCCGACAACTGCGAAATCGTCTTTGCCTCTTCTCTCTTTTGAATTAGTGAACCTTCTTGAAATGCCTTTGACTTGGTCAAGCTTGCTTCTTCAAATCGTCGGGTTCTAGGCAAATGATCGGGAATATAGAAAAAGGGCGTAGAAACGTCACTTTCCCTACAAAACATGTTAGAACATAGGGATTCGCCTAGAAGACGATATTAGCTCATAAAATGGCTTAACAAAGCACAAATGACATACAAAACAGAGCCAAATTGGGGGTTAAAATCATACAAATATTCACTTATCATCACTGAAAACACTTCTTGAGGGGAATAGTTTTCTTTTGGGCTGACTCAACAACTTTGCCTTTATCAGTGCTGACAGGAGTCCTGGCAGGAACTACAGGGTCTCCTATTCTTACTCCTACATAAGGTTTAAAGATAGGTGCTCTAGATGGTGTCTTAGAGGCATTAGACTTCCCCTTGCCCAACTTATCTACTCTCACGGACAAGGTAACATCCTCCTCAAAGGAGTATATGTTCTGCAGTTTGACTTTGCTAGCAATCCTCTCATCCAACCCTTGTAAGAACCTTGCTATCCTTTGTTCTGGTTTCTCAACAACCTCACATTGCAGAGTGAGTTGCTCAAAGTCCCTTAAACAATATTCTATAGGTCTCTGGTCTTGTTTCAGGTAGGTGAGCTTAATGAACATGTCCTGGGTGAAGTCCCTAGATACAAACTAAGTCCTCATTTTCTTTTTCAGTTTGAGCCATGACTTAACAGGTTCCTTTCCCTCCCTTACCCTCAAGGTTTTCATGTTCTCATACCAGAGTGATGCATACCCCTTTAATTTCATAATGGCAACCTTAAAAGCTTTTCTATCAGTGTAGCCTTTAAACTCAAAGACTCTTTCTACAGACCTTAACCAATCTAAGAAATCATCAGGGTTCATGCTACCTAGGAAATCAGGAATCTCTACCTTTATATCTTTGTCATGATGTCTGGGAAGGCTTTGTTCAGAGCCATCTGAGTCTGAGGCTTCCTCTTGCTCCACAGGTTGCCTCCTTCTTCCCCCAACATGTGTAAAGGGTGCTCCCCTTCCTCGACCTCTGCCTCCCCTCATGTCATTGTTAAGATGACCATCAAGAAGTTCATTGACAGATCTTGTGATTTCCATCACATTTCTGGCAAGGCCTTGAACTGTGGTTTCAACTCCTGCAATTCTCTCTTCACTCATGGTTTGTTTTTGTGTTTTTTAATGTAGTTAGGTAAATGGACTCACAACCTTAAGCTCTGATAACCAATTTGCAATGAAAGTATTCAGAAAACACAACACAATGGCACATAAAAGGCTTAAGGACTCACAACTAAGCTATTTCTTTTCTGTGGCTGGCAATGCTAGAAGAACTGAAGACAGATAGTACTTAGCCAAAGCACAAAGCCGTTAGACTAAGGTTTAGAGTGTAACCCCAGCACACAGCAAAGGATTATGTCCTCAAGTCCCAGCACAAAGCGAAGGACAATTCTCTAGCACACAGCCAAGAGTTTGAACAGAAACATGGTTTCAGTTTTGTGCTTACTTCAAATCTGATTTGCATTCATTAGGAATAGGCCTTATATAGGCAAACAGATTACATCTCAGACGCTAAATACATCTAGGGCCACAAATGGCTTACAAAAGAAAACAATACAACAGCTACAAAGTTCTGAACTAAAGCAATAAAGTAGGAAAAGTAGTTCTAATGAGACAATCTGACTTAATTGATCTGTTTAGGTTGATCTGGTGTAGGAGTGGACTTCGAGGCCTGGTTATTTGAGCCAGACTGGAGTAAACCGAGTGCCAAAGGTTCTGCTCAAAGTCCTTGAGCTGGTTTGTTCAAAATAGGAAAGTCTGATAGTGACATTTGAACTAGTGCAAAGAGGCTTGATTTCTGGACAGTTTGAGTTTGTCCCTAAGCTAACTTCTGTTGTGTGCATTTTCTGGAGAATAATTCTGGGACAAAGTTGTAGAAGACCTTCCCTAGTGTTGGAATAGGTGTCCTTCACAATAGTGTGCCACATAATAAATCTTATTAAGGAATAGAATTGGGATATTTATTGACTATATATATGATTAGTCATTTGATTAACGTAAATCAATAACGGTTGGCTGACTAGAGTTTGACGTTATTGTCGTATGACGGCGGTGATCAACTGATCCCTTTCGGTCACACCTAAAGGATGAAATCCAAATAATAACTAATTATTTGTATACGATACAGTTAATTAGTACATTACATATATTCGATATGTTTGAGAGTTAATTGTTAGAAATTGAGTTAAGAACTCAAATTCAATTAAGTTTATTTTTCAATTATGCGATAATTGACTAATAAATTTATATCTTATTTTAATACGATTAAATAAGATTTAACTTAGTAATTAATCGTTAAATTACTAAATTAGTTGAGGTTTTGAGATAGAGGTAATGAGTTAATTATATTTACAAGGAGTTGTAAAATAAATTAACTAAGCATTGTGGGACCCATTATATATTGATATAATGGTAAAATATTACTTAAAATGTTAAGTACATATTATTTATTTAATTGAGTCATAAAAATGTTATATGATCAAATTAACACTTAATTATACAAGATAATTAACCATATGATCAATAAGTTTTTGTGAGACAAATATCAAAAATCAAAATGGACCAAACTAGGCCATTATGGCCGGTTATGTTGCTAGTTTCATGGTGATGATTGTTGTTCTTATTTACACTATTAAGTCACCAAGTGAAAGTGACATAACATGTAGAATATAATCATCACTTATACTACAAAACTCCACCCTTATGCATGTGATTAAAATAACCAAAAATGAGAGCCTTGTGATGCTCATTTGGACCGGCCATATTGCCTTTATAAGGGTAATATGGTTGTTCATTTCATTTGTTCATTTTTATTCTTGTTTTTCATACTTCTCTCAAAAACTCATCTTCTCTCTAAAAACTCTCAAATACTAATATTTACTAAGTATTACTAGTGTAGTAATATATTCTAATATGAGTAGTATAATATCTATCTTATTATCTAGTAATACTAAGAGTAGATTATTTGGGCTAATCTTGGAGTGCGCAACTTAGAGGAGGATCTTTAAGTTGGCGATGTTATACTTGTGTGCATTCTCATCATTATTCTCACAGCAAGAACAACAAGAAGGAGGTAAAGGAGGATTCTGTTGTTGTGCCCTTATATTTTCCATATCAATGTGATAAAATTTCTTCTCTTAAATAAATGTCTTTATATTTGCATGCATGTTACATAGATCATTAAATACTAAATTAACAAGTAATTTAGCAACTAATTAGAGGAGTCTAATTAAGGTCTATGGACTTTCACCTAGGACCAAGCTTGATCAATGGTTAGGTTTATTTGGGTGTGGAAGGTCCCCATGGACCCTCTCCAAGAGGAATGTGACTGTCTAGGTGTGATTGAGTGTTGTTTTTGTTGTGTTGGACTTTTGTTGTTGTTGGTTGAATGTTGTCTTGGATGAGGCTTGGGTAGTGGATGGCTAGGCATTATTCTGGCTGGGGGGTGTTGTTCTTGCTGGTCTTGGGATAGTGAACACTTGGACTGTATAAGACATTGTCATAGCTAGTCATAAGACTGATTGCATTGTTGTTGTCTTGCTTTGTGGTATCCTGTTTGTCTTCAACTCCTTGATTGCTTTGAACCTGAACTCCTGTTGCACTTGTGTAGTGGGTAAACTTGCTGTGGAGTTGGATTTTTGATTTGCGACAACTTCTGCATGACACTTTTTCATGGCATAACCGCTATTATGGCAAAATGCTGTCAAAATTTCGACTCAAACCTGAGGTTAGGCTTAGAATAGACTTGACTTGACCCGACACTATGTGTGTAGTCAGGTTTTTGAAGAAATGACAGAAGACGGTCGAAAATCGTCCTTTAAAGCTGGAAACGACTTGAATAATTGCTTGAAATCGTTGGGGATTGTTTGAAATCGCTTTGGATTGTGCAGGTGACATTCCTTCCACGTCGGAGAGAGCTCCTATGGACATAGACCTTGAGCCTTCTTCTTCTCGTGTGGGAGAAGAGACACCACCTGGAGTGTTTGAGGAGGTCGGGGAGGCCGAGGAGGGCCAATGTAGGATGAGGTGGATGCTAGTTGTTGGGTGCACCTGAGTGGGTCGAAAAGTGGGATTGTAGACATCTCATTTGGGCGGCGGAGAGCCACTTGTCTTACCGGACGACACGAAGCATGGTAAGTTATTGTTCGACATTCTTGTGTCCGTTTAGCATTTCACTTCTCATTTGTAAAAATGATAATGATAACCCTTTTTTTTATGTAGGTGGCTGGGAATATAAAATCCTTTTTTGGCTATATGAACATAATGGAGGCCTACGAGAGGTTGACATAAGAGAAGAGGGCTCTAGTCGAGGCAGGAGCCTTCGGAGACCTAGTTAAGGCCTGGAGGATGATTAGGGAGAGGATGATTCTGGCTAACCTTAGCCTGATTTGAGCCTTTCTTGATCGGTATTGGGATACGACTTTTACTTTTCATATGCCTTTTGAAGAGGTCGAGGTCACTTTGGAGGACTACAAGATGATTTCTGATTTGTCGTGCGGAGAGGAGTCTCTAGAGTGTCGGTCGATGGCCATGAGGGTTGACTCGAATGAGCTGGGGAACTTGATAGGTTGGAACTTGCCGTCGGGGGCAGCTACCATTCCTGGGTTGGTCCCAAGCACTTACGTCAGGGACTGCTTTGCTGGTAGGACTCTGGCGAGAGTGAGGATACGTGGGGAGATGGTACATCCTCCTCTTTGTACAGCTGAGCATAGGGCTCGGCTTTGGCTGTGGTGGTTCCTGTCTTCGATCTACTACGAAGACAAGGCGGAGAGGTTATCGACGAAGCTTCTTCCCTTTCTGTCTGACTTGAGTAGCCTTGGTCGCTGGGACAGGGTTACTCCTGGCTTTACGGTCCTCACTCGCTATATGAGGGTCATGGTCAGACCGGAGCTAATGGAGAAGGGGAATTCTCCCGCTAATATGGGTCATGGGCTTTTGTTGGAGGTATGAACCTTCTTTTTGTATGAGTTGAGTAACTCGTCTCACATTTGATCAAAAGATCGATATTTGTTGTTGTTAAATGATTTTTTGTTTTGTTCGCATGCATGGGTGTACTCCTACTTTCCGGGCTTCGCGCCCAAGAGGACAGAGCCGGAGCCGAGTGCGTATCCCGTTGTGAGGGACTGGGTGATGTGTCGTAAGAAGAGCGAGCGTTCTTCTGACGATGTTTGTAGGAGGGGCGTGAATGCCCTGCAATTGGATCATGTAAGTATCTTGATTTTCCCTTTTTTTGTCTTTAGAAACGACCGTAGGAACTGTAAGTTTCTTAAACTCGATATTAGAATTTTCTAATATCATTTTATAAATAGTTTACTCTTAAACTATGTAGATCTTATGCATGCATAACAAAAGAATAAGAAAAAATTTCCTTACGTTGATAATGAAGAAATAGGAACAATATTTGAACTCCTTTCAAATATTGTTCTTGAGCTATGAATATGAGGATGATCTTCCTAGTTTGAAATTAGAAACTCTCCTATAATTTGTACCCAAGACAAGCCTTTATCACTACTAAATATACTACACTAGTATAAAATGGTAGTAGCCCTTTATAATATTACTAATAAACACTATTACTACTTTTAGTAAATTTTATTAGTAATTTATGAACAATAGTAGTTTGAAGCTTCTCAAGCTATTTCTTTAGAGTGAGAAGTGGAGTGGTGGAGAGATAAGTCGGTTATATGCACATATGAGATCAAGTGAGTATTAATAAGAGAAAACACTTCTCTTTTTCTACCCATGGAGCCGACACATGCAAGCCATGGGGAAGGGTGGTGCTTTTCCTTTTTGCCTTCACAAGGCAATAGGTTAGGCCTAGATTTAGGCTAGCTAATCATGTGATCTAATTCTCAATTAGAACACCTAGTCAAGCCTAAAACTCTACCCTTGTAGCTCCTCAAAAAACCGGCACGTCATATGTAAAATGGAGTCCATTTTATTTTTGTGATTTTGTCATTTGTCACACATGTGACATGTGACATGTAACATGTAATTTAGCTTATAAATGTGCATTTAACTAATTTAAATGCAATCTCATAACAAATAAATTAGACTTAACATTTTAAGTCATATTTTATAATTACATGTAAATAAAATGGGTCATCTCATATTTGGTTAACATAATTTACAACAATTTGTAATTATAATCAGCCAATTTTGCTTATCTCAAATGTTTTATAAACATAATGCATTCTTAGTAATATAACAATTAAATTACTAAAATGAATCTTATTTAATCGTATTACAATAAGATATAATTCTCACTTACAATATAAACTTAGTTCAATTTATGGGATTAATTAATCTGTATCGCTATACAGTTAATTAATGTACATGATTAGGGGATTGTCCTTTAGGTGTGACCTCAAGGCATCAACTGATCACAATCGTCAAAGGACAGTAACGTCAAACTCAATTGAGTCAATCGTTACGGATTTATGTTGACCAGTTGACTATAATATTCATCATCGCTTTGTATTCTTATTATTGAGATTTAATTATGTGATCGCACTATTGTTGAGGACCCTTACTCCACCAATCTCCCACTTGTGCGAGACAAGTATGCGTCACCAATTCTCTTGTCCTATTACGATCTTCCACTCAATGCAAGGTGTCTTGCAAGTGGTACTTGCATTTGATCATATCAAGAGTAGTTTCCTCGATCTGGAGAGTAACTCTCTGACCGAAATTATCTACCATAAATACCTTCCGAGGGTGGCCATGCATTTTCAGCTTACTCCTCCTCGAGTGGCCTTGAGATTTTAAAACAACCTTGACAAAGGGTGGACAATTCCTATCGCACTATTCCCTTCGAATAGCCATAGCTCATCATGACCCAAAAGATGCCCATTTGACCTCAGTTACGAAGGTCGTAGAGCATAAATCAAAGTCACTCTGAACCTGTGCCACCTTAAGCGAACAGTCTTTAGTCTAAGTATTGACTCAAAAGAATACTATAGTACCTCTTGCCACGACCAGGCTACAAGAATTGCTAGAACTCTATAAGCCGTCTATGTCCGATATATTGTCCCTTACAGTCTGTCCATGTGACCGACTGGTCATCCCTTATGACCCTATGGCACTTGAACTTGCCATCAATCGCATCACACTCTAGTCACTTGGAGACGTCACCTCATATAAGCAACTAGGGGCCAATGCTATGTTAATCCAGTCCACTTTAATGGGTTCAAAATTGTCTCTTCAACCCATTTGGATATAATAAAGCACAAAACGAGTTTTAGAAACTCAAACGATAAATGTGATTATCATATATGGAAAATCAACACATTGTTATTGCTACATATCATATAATCTAAAGTTTATTTCGTCCATGACAATTCATGACGATCTTATTAAATGCAATAAAGGCTAGGGTAGTGAATATATCATGTATTCATTTATTCCAACCTTGTAAATTGTTTTTTCCTTCTATCCAATGTTATTCCTAATAACATGAATTCATCTACGTACATGTCTAGGTCTCTATCTAATGTTTGGCTCTTTAACTTGAAAGATGCTCCCACTCATTATCATGATAACTTATAGGTATTTAGGTGAAAGGATCTACCATTAGTTCCTTGTAAGCCACATTATTCTCATCATAATGTACTAGGTCTCTATTTGTAGAATTTTTAATGATTGACTCTTCAATCATCCCTTTAGTTATTTGCTTCTTGTATAACAAAGGTACGCCTATGATTCGTATAAATCCTTATAAGTTTGGAAATTTGGGTTTGTGTAACCTTTACTACATATCCAAATTTTCTCTACCAAACACAAGAATGAATCCCTAGTTCTCCTTGAGAACCCTATGGATGTTCTTGTAGGCTATCCAATGACACTCATGTGGATTAATTTGTTATAGGCTTGTCATGCTCCCAGCATACAATTCATTTAGGTATGTGCATGTAATGGCATACATGATTGGTCTCATGTGATCAACAACTCTTAGGTTCAGTGGATGACTATGACCCTTTCATAGTGATCCCACTTTATAAACATAAATAACCTATTTAACTTGTTGAAATAGATAATGGATCTTATCGATATAAGACACTTTTCTAAATGCCAAGCTAAAATCTTCTATTCCACAATAGATTTTGATTTTAGTATACATGTTGCCCTCTTTCATCCAGCATTAAAATCCAACCACTCCTTTCAAAAAGGTAATATGAATACATCACTCACAATGAGTGATACGTCATTCATGTGGAAAACAATTTCACCCACTGAACTTCATGTCTTTACATCACTTTAACTCCCTCTGAATTTTATGTCTTTACATGACTTTAACTCCCACTGAACTTCATGTCTATACATGACTTTTCGTCAATTCGAGTGAAACTCTTCTTATATCTCATAATAGAAAATATCATCATAGCCTCTATGTAGATACCTTAGGCTTGTGCCATGTACACATCCTATTCCAAATCCCTATTTGGACATGTCGTTTTGTTGTGTATCTTGTACACACCTACTATGAGGTATTTTAGTGATAATATGGATCTAAGCATAGTTACGCACTAACTTAACTTTTGTAGACATTTTCATGTCTATCCATGCAACTATAATTGGACACCTCCAAATAAAACATCTTCATGTCTATAGAATGATTTATTGGACAAGTCCAAATATATCATTCCATTTGTAACAACCCGAAAAGTACCCTATTTTTCTAGTGAAAATATTTTACGGATACTTTTCAGCCTATTTAAGTTTTAAAGTGGAATTTATTGTTTCCAGTCGAATTTGGAATTTCCGAGTTCGTATTTGGAATTTTTGAGAGATTCCATGAGAATCCCGTTTTTAAGTCAACTTTGACTTTCGTTGACTTTTTCTGACTCGCCTTGTAATTTAAAAGACCAAAATTTTATTTAAAAAAATAATAAATTTAATTTATTTTTATTAAGATTTATTTGAATTTATGATAATTTAATTATTTTGAATTTATTCGGAATTTAAGAGAAGGTGTTACGGTTTAAACCCGAACATCATTTAACTATTCCCGAGTCATCTTAAATCCCGAAACACACCCGAAACTCGACTTTGGCATGAGTCACACGCCCCTTGTCATCTTTTTCCACTCACTTTGGATATTTTCATTCTTTTGATTAAACTAATAATAATATCTTAGATATTTATAACTTTATCGATCCGTTAACTTAAATTACGCAAATCGTTTACAAAATAGACCCGATTACTACCCAAATCACACGGCTCTTCCTCCTCTAATAGGACTAGATATTTTCTTTCTTTTTCATTACAATAACATAATATCTAGATATTTGGTTTAATTAACTTAATATCTAATTATATCTAATTAATTACCTTAATTAATTATAAAACCCGAGTCACATTCCCGTACACAACAATTTCAAAACCCGCCTCATATTTTCCTCTATATGTACAAGGCTCCGCCCTCCACTCTACCACAATTATCTTTTTCATTTTAAACTAAATCAACTTAATACCTTTTTAATACTTTCTTTAATAGTCTTGGTGTTCTTCGTCGTTTCTTCATCGTTTCTTCATCGTTCTTGAGCAAAACCTTCATAAAACCTTCATTTCGTAATTAAATCCATCCTAACTTATATTTCTAAGATCTCCTCTTCGCTCTCCATCTTCTAGTACGGTTTATTTTCAATTCCGTCAAAATCGTTTTCAACACTGTAATTATGGAAAATCAAAGTTTTAATTCTAATAATGTTTTTCTTGTCATTTCTTATAGGGGAAGACTTTGAAGACGAGTTTGGTGACTCGTATATTTTAGGAGAAGAGTAGAAGACGGGGTTCTTATTTTCTTAGTTCTTATTATTTTGGTGCTACTTGATTTTAGCTAGCTAAGGTAACGATTCCGAGTTACTCGACGGATAAATGTTACATAGCTTTGGTTTACTTTAGTTTTTGGTTCATCTTTAGTTTTTGTTTATATGATTATGATTTTATGATTTTAGTTAGTAACATGATAAGTGGTTGATTTTATTATGTTGTAGGAATTATAAATATGTTGGTGTTCTTGTTATATTTTTATGATTTCTTCATGATGATGATTGTTGTATGATGGATGGTTAAATTGGTTGTTAAAATGGGTGTTGATTAAGTAAAAACATGTTAGAATTAATTTGGAAATTTGGGGTTGTTGTTTGGTGGTGGCCGAATTGGTGGCTGGAAAACCGGTCCAAACCAGGCCGGTCCAGGCCGGTTCAGACCGGTCTGGGTTGGTCCATGGTGGGTCCGGGTTTTGGTCTTTGGGTGGTGTCAATGTTTGATTGTTTAATTGTTGTTTTGACGGGTTTAATTATGTTAAAGCATGCGGGAAATAATTAGAAACGGTTTTTAGTAAAACCGTTAAAAAGGCCAAAACAGTCCATTTTGCCAAAACAGGCCGTGAGGCCCAAATCAGGCCCATGTGGGTCCGGTCCAACTCAGCCCGTGGGTCCCACTTTGGGACTTGTGACGGTTTTTGAGTTATCGTCATTTTTATCGTGTGTTGTAATATTTAGCAAGTGGGAAATATTAATACGTAAAATATTTAATTAAAAAGGTTTTTCATAAAATTATTATTTCTCACATGTTAGAAATTATAAGACGAGATCGTAGTTTAAATTTATATCCTTTAAGTCAAGCGGGGGGTTACGTAAAATGTAATAATTCACATGTTAGACGTTTTAATAATATAACATGTAATGAATATGTTGATTTTATGTCTATGTGATAAAGACTCTGTTTCTAGCCGGTTTGATCCAACGGGTTTGGTCAAACTAAGATCTAGTCAGCCCCGATTTGACTGATGACCCGTCGCGGGACTCGGGTCGGGGATTTGTCTTCAAGTAAGGTTGTATTTGATTATGAATTAGCCTTAGTAGATATGAGGCGATATGATATTTGATTATTATTTATATGCAAATAGTCACATGATAGGATGTTTTCCGTGACTGTTTAATTATATGGTTGGTGTCGTGTTGACTAAGTACCCATAGAGAATTATGAGATATGGCGTCTTGACCATTCGAATTCTAAATGAGTAGCTT
>JAIUZE010010270.1:0-10992 GCA_022085475.1 Heliosperma pusillum
AGGCTTTGAAATCAACAATTTCGTCTGATAAGCGAAAGACAATGCCAAGTAAACAATTTATTTTAAAAGTAGACATAAATCAGCCATTTAACAACCTTATTGCGAAAGCGTATGAAGACATACCACATCTTTAACATGGACTTAATAATCAGTTTGCTTCGCATCCATTGGGTGTATAACTTCGTACAAGCCATTCTCAACATGGAAACAAAAAAGAAGTGGCGTGGGTGCCACAACAGGAGTAAAAACCTGCAATATAATAAAAATAAAAAGGCTATTAGCTAAGAACTATTTATATTATTAATTAGCAACATTTTAAAAAAATTTAAATCTTCAAGGAATTACCAACTTCACTTCTTCAAAGTTGACGTCCAATGAGTTAATATGTAGATTAAATTAGGTGATGTATTAGAGAATACAAAAGCTACAATTTGATACCTGACGCTGTAACAAAATTAAATAAAAAACCTACATCAGTTTCTTCGGTGAAAAATAGACGGCAACGGGATGTACGAGATCTTAATCTGTCTTGGTCATTCAGATAATCACACCACAAACTGATGACATTGCTGTGAACTTTACTATCAAGTAACAAGGTCTTTAAATCACGTCGTGTAAGACTCTTGCCTGTATGGCTGAACAGAACCTCGCTAAACATGTATAAAAAAGGAAACATTAGTGTTATAAATAGAAAATATAATACATTTATCGAATACAATGAAAAATGAAGAGATGTAGTAGACTAATACATACCCTTCGTCTAAGTCACATGCAAATGCATAGTCTCCAATCTCTTTCTCAGACTGACTCAAGTCACGCAACACATCCACGTTTCGTATGAAGAAAGGTGAACGGTAGATATCAGCTACCTCAACATTCCTCTTTGACAGCACCCTCTTAGGTTGCCGGGTCTCCATGACATGTTTTGAGGGGGCAATTGGGGACACTTGTACAAGGGGAGAAGAAGGCATAATTGGCGATTGATCCAATGACAGTTGAGACGAGATAACTATTGGTGATGGTTGGGACGGGATAATTATTGGCGATGGTTGGGACGGGATAACTATTGGCGATACAGGGCACTGAACTACTACAGGGGATGAAATGAAAGGTGTAGCTGACGTGCTTGCATGGGGAATGCCCGCATGAGGAGCCTTAAAATAATGAAACTTCAGTGAGTCACGAAACTCTTGAGATGTGTATGGCGCGTCATCACCAGTAAAAAGACTAAAAGAGGGTCCTTCCATAAGATCTTTGTCCATCTTTTCTTTGCCAAGATTGTCACCATGCTCTTTAAACACCTTACCAACATGGTTGTAGGCATTATTAAGAACACTTTCTAGTTCAGCTAAGACAGAGGGATTATCAAGAAAATCATCATCCCCATATACCTCATCCTTCTTCTTCTCCTCCTCCGTTTCAGGTTCAACTTTATCTTCGTCTTGCTGAACTTTATCCTCCTCCATCTTCTGATCTACCTCCACTTTATCACCACTTGCAGAACCACCCACGCCAGCAGCACCCTCCCTATCCCCCTCCCTCTCAGATTCTCTACTCTGTTGAGACATGGAGAACCCTTCAAACAACGAATCAGCCAAAGATTGCATTTGGGAAACGGCGACTAAACTGGGAACCTTGGATTTAGCTTGCCGAATTGCCTTGGATAATGCATCATAATTGTCTGCAAAATGAACAGCAGACCCTGCTAAAATATTAACGCATTTTTTTTTCTCTTCAAGGGGACAACCTTCTTCATTACCGTCAACCTTATCTTTTGTTGCATTATCAGACCGGTGTTTCTCCTCCGTTTCATGGACAGTTTCAGAATGATAAACAAATCTGTCTACTACGCGCCCCTTTCCAAAACCCTTCCTCTCGTGTTTCTCCAACTTCACCCTCTCTCTGATATTTTTGTCAGACCAATTAGCCAACAAAGGAAAAGATCGAGATACTGTTCGAGACTTATAAACTACTCTATCCAAGTAAATAAAGGTAAAAATCAGAATAGGTCCCTTAAAGTACGTATTAGGATCACTAACCACTGCCTCTTTCCATGAAATAACATTGTCCATCATTTGATCCCTTGCAAATTTGCACCAATTGAAATTAGGAACATCGAAGAGATCACCCAAGCAACTTAATATGCGAGTGCTAGGAGCATCACCAATCACACCCATCAACAGAGTTGAAACGATATACAAAAGAAAGTTTCTCTTGAAATCGTCTCCACCATCCCGCTGCTCCATCATCTTCTCTAGTACAAGCTTTTTGGTAATATTTGAGGTGCTCAACTGCCCTTTAAATCTCTTCACAGCCTCTAAATAAGCCTCCTCTTTGGAGTACCTCCCAACTTGAACGATGTCTAATGGACCCATCAGAATTTCAGTTGCCAAGTAGACATCCTCATCTGTTATATCCAATTTCCCATTCATCAACGAACAATCAAAAGGATTGAATGACTCTACAATCCATCGTGCTAAATGACCATTGATTTCTTCTGTTTGAAGCTTGAGCAAACCCCCAAAACCCATGCTCTGAATGGCTTCAATTTGCTTCGCAGATGGGTTCAACTTGATCAGATTAGTTATCATTGAAGGACTCATCCTCGTAAGTAGAGTCTTATAGTCATTATTACGTTTCCTTCTTTTCGTAGCTTTGTTCACACTTTAGGTTCCTTCACCTTCGTCATTAGGCTTCCTTTTTTTGTTAGGTTGCTTCTTACTTGCACTTGCCTCTTCGCCTTTATCATTAGGCTTCTTACGAGGACTCCTTCGACATTGCACAACTTCTTCTGCTGTAGGAGTTTCCTTTTCCATATTACCTGTAAAATTTAAGAACAGCTATGAGCTTCATTATTAATAACATAATGTTACAAATTGATGAAAATGTATAACCTAGATGGTCTAATCATTCACGAATTGTATGCAGGTATGAGAGTGTTTAATGCACATATATTGCTGTTTCATGCATGTACACGGTAGTTTAATGCACATATGTTGGTTTTTGATGCATGTAAGAGGCTAGATGCCTATTGCCATCATTTACTATTATTTTTGAGCCAAACTATATCGAACAGGATTAACACTAGGGGAGTGGTATCGTAAAATTAGAACGGGAAACGGTAGTTTAATGCACATATTTTGCTTTTTTTGTTAGGTTGCTTCTTACTTGAACTTGCATCTTCGCCTTTATCATTAGGCTTCTTACGAGTACTCCTTCGACATTGCACAACTTTTTCGGCTGTAGGAGTTTTCTTTTCCATATTATCTGGTAAAATTTAAGAACAGTTATTAACTTCATAATTAATAACATAATGTTACAAATTGATGAAAATGTATAACCTAGGTTGTCTAATCATTCACAAATTGTATGCAGGTATGAGAATGTTTAATGCACATATATTTCTTTTTCATGCATGTACACGGTAGTTTAATGCACATATGTTGGTTTTTGATGCATGTAAGAGGCTAGACCGCTTCGCGGAAAGGGTTTAGGACGGGAAAGGGTTTAGGGTTGGATTAGGCAGGACCGCTTCGCGGACCCGCCTAATCCAACCCTAAACCCTTTCCCTTATCCTTATTCGAACGGCCGCAAGACCTAAAGACACCCTAGAGGGGGAAGAGTGAACCCTTTTCCGAGGGGACATGATTAAAACTAGGGGAATGATAACCTTTAAGTAGGACGGGAAAGGGTTTAGGGTTGGATTAGGCAGGACCGCTTCGCGGACCCGCCTAATCCAACCCTAAACCTTTTCCCTTATCCTTATTCGAACGGCCGCAATGTAACAACCCGAAAAGTACCCTATTTTTCTAGTAAAATTTCTTAAGTATACTTTTCAGCAAGGTTAAATTTTTAAAATAGAATTTATTGTTTCGAGTCGTATTTTGAAATTCCGCGTTCGTATTTGGAATTTCTGAGAGATTTCATGAAAATCCCGTTTTTAGTCATCTTTGACTTTTCTTGACTTTTAAGTCGTCTTTGACTTTTCTTGACTTTTTAAAGTCGTCATTGACTTTCTTGACTTTTAAGTCGTCATAAACTTTTCTTGACTTTTAAGTCATCTTTGACTTTTCTTGACTTTTAAGTCGACTTTGACTTTCGTTGACTTTTTCCGACTGACCTCGTAATTTTAAAGACCGAAATTTTATTTTGAAAAATAATAAATTTAATTTATTTTTATTAAGATTTATTTGAATTTATGATAATTTAATATAATTATTTAGAATTTATTCGGAATTAAAGAATAACTTTTATGATTTAACCCCAAACGTCATTTAACTATTCCCGGGTCAACTTAAGTCCCGAAACCCGACTTTGACATGAGTCCTACGCCCCATGTCACTTTTTTTCCACTCATATTAGATCTTTTAATTAATATGATTAAACTAATAAAAATATCTAAGATATTTGTAACTTTATCGGTCTGTCAACTTAAACTCCGCAAATCGCGTAAAACAGACCCGATTCCTCTCCATTTCACACGTCTCTTTTTCCCCTCTTAAGCCTTGATATTTTCTTTCTTTTCATTACTCACCAACAACTTTTCATTTAACAATCAATCAAATTAAGATCTAATTAATCGTTCTTCATCGTTCTTCATTCGTTCTTCGTCCTTCTTCATTTGTTCTTCGTCGTTCTTGAGCAAAATCATCATAAAACCTTCATTTCTTAATTAAATCCGTCCTAACTTATATTTCTAGAATCTCCTCTTCGCTCTCCATCTTCAAGTACGTTTTATTTCCCATTCCGACAAAATCGTTTTCAACACTTTAATTATGGGAATTCATATTTTAAGTTCTAATAATGTTTTTCTTGTCATTTCTTATAGGGGAAGATTTTGAAGACGAGTTTTGTGACTCGTATATTTTAGGAGAAGATTAGAAAACGGGTTTCTTATTTTCTTAGTTCTTATTATTTTGGTGCTACTTGATTTTAGCTAGCTAAGGTAACGATTCCGAGTTACTCGACGGATATATGTTACATAGCTTTTGTTTTCTTTAGTTTTTGGTTCATCTTTAGTTTGTGTTCATATTATTATGATTTTATGATTTTTAGTTCGTAACATGATAAGTTGTTAATTTTATTATGTTGTAGGAATTTATAAATATGTTAGTGTTCTTGTTATATTTTTATGATTTCTTCATGATAATGATTTTTTGTATGATGGATGGTTAAATTGGTTGTTAAAATGGGTGTTTGATAATTAAAACATGTTAGAATTAATTTGGAATTGGAGTTGTGAGAACCGTGTAAAGGGGCTGGAAAAATCAGCCTAAACCGGACCCAAACCAGGCCGGTTCAGGCCGGTTCAGGCCCGGTCCAGGCCGGTCTGGGCTGGTTCATGGTGGGTCCGGGTTTTGGTCTTTGGGTTGTGTCGATGTTTGATTGTTATGTTGCTGTTTTGACGGGTTTTAATTATGTTAAAGCATGCGGGAAATAATTAGAAACGGTTTTTAGTAAAATCGTTAAAAAGGCCAAAACAGGCCCAAACCAGCCGTGGGGCCCAGTCCAGGCCCGTGTCATGATTGGCCCAAAACAGCCCGTGGGTCCCCTTGTGGGACTTGTGACGGTTTTTGAGTTATCGTCATTTTTATCGCGTTTGGTAATATTTAGCAAGTGGGAAATATTAATAAGTAAAATATTTAATTAAAAAGGTTTTTCATAAAATTATTATTTCTCACATGTTAGAAATTATAAGACGAGATTGTAGTTTAAATTTATATCCGTTAAGTCAAGCGGGTTTTTGTATGATTTAACAATTCACATGTTAGAAGTAATAAAATAACATGTAATGAATATGTTGACTTTTATGTTTAAGTCTATGTGATAAAGACTCTGTTTCTAGCCGGTTTGACCAAACGGGTTTGGTCAAACTAAGATCTAGTCAGCCCCGTTTTGACTGATGACCCGTCGCGGGACTCGGGTCGGGGATTTGTCTTCAAGTAAGGTTTTATTTAATTCGGAATTAGCCTTAGTAGATATGAGGCGATATGTTAATTGATTATGATTTATATGCAATTAGTCACATGTTAGGAAATGGTTTCCGTGACTGTTTAATTATATGGTTGGTGTCGTGGTGACTAAGTACCCATAGAGAATTATGAGTATATGGCGTCTTGACCATTCTAATTCTAAATGAGTATCTTGGACCATGACATTGATAGGCCTTACTATCTTTAACGAGGATATGTTCACCGTCGATAGCTTCTGTGTCCCGGCTTGGTGGGTTTATATCCAAGTCGGGGTATGGCTGCCATTGCTTCCACTTTGGGGAATGGAGCCAGTTTAAGTACTCGCCAACCCTTTGGTGGATCTCCTTAGGGGTACTCATGTGATGAGTCTTGGGTGCGATGTTTTTCCGCACTTCTCTGGGTCTGCGCAGTCTAGGATTAGGGTAGAGTTGTATCTTGGCCATGTTATTAGGGTAACCTCTGAGCTAAGATATGTGCTTTGGATCTGGGCCATGTTTTAAAGGTAACCGCTGAGCCCAGATGTGTGCTTGGTATTTTGGCCATGTCATTAGCGTGACCGCTGAGCCTAAATATTTAAGTATATCCTACCTCGTGGTATAGACTCGAGTTACAGTCGACTATGGGCCGTGCTAAGAACTTATGCCTGTTTGTAGACGGATTGGTCTTTCATGTTTGATGATTCTATGAGTTTTAGAAGGTGAGATGCAAGCCGGCTAAGATTGATAGAGTTTGGATTCCCGATTGTTAACTGATTCACATGATTACGTGTTGATTAGGGTTTGAGTGTATCATGGCCATGTTACACGGTAACCTCTGAGCTAGCATACCAGCTTCCCTACCTCGTGTTATAGTTTATTATCGGATTCACATGATAGCTTTCATATGATAGGTTATATGTTAGTTAATTGTTTCATAACATGAAAAGCATATCATATATGTTAAGGTTTTGTATTTTCTTTATACATTGCTTTTATGTTATTCATGTTTAATTAAACTCGACATTTCGTGGCTGGGAGAACTCGGAGTTACTCCCCACTGACTGTGTCTTCCGTGTTTATATTTAATGCGGTCGAACAGGTGGTGATGCATATTTGGGGTACATTGACGAGCTAGCGAGCGAAGTATTTACCTTGGACCTATATTCGGTTCTTAGATTGTATATTATTATACACTCTTTTATTTCAGTATTTATACGGGAAATATGTCTCCCGTTTGGATATTTCTTATGTATTATATAAATTCCTTTTTTTTTTTTTTATGAACCTTTGTATTGAAGACACCCTTGTTATGATGAATACATTTAATAGTAGGTTCCGGTTTTAAAAATTTACCGATTTTCACTAAAGTGAACCTATTAGAAACGTATTCTCATCTTTTATTTATTTAAATTACTTGTTTATCTTTCCGCAAATTTGAGGGTGTCACACGCAAGACCTAAAGACACCCTAGAAGGGGAAGAGTGAACCCTTTTCCGAGGGGACGGGATTAAAACTAGGGGAATGATAAGCTTTAAGTAGGACGGGATAGGGTTTAGGGTTGGATTAGGTAGGACCGCTTCGCGGACCCGCCTAATCCAACCCTAAACCCTTTCCCTTATCCTTATTCGAACGGCCGCGAGACCTAAAGACACCCTAGAGGGGGAAGAGTGAACCCTTTTCCGAGGGGACGGGATTAAAACTAGGGGAATGATAACCTTTAAGTAGGACGGGAAAGGGTTTAGGGTTGGATTAGGCAGGACCGCTTCGCGGACCCGCCTAATCCAACCCTAAACCCTTTCCCTTATCCTTATTCGAACGGCCGCGAGACCTAAAGACACCCTAGAGGGGGAAGAGTGAACCCTTTTCCGAGGGGACGGGATTAAAACTAGGGGAATGATAACCTTTAAGTAGGACGGGAAAGGGTTTAGGGTTGGATTAGGCAGGACCGCTTCGCGGACCCGCCTAATCCAACCCTAAACCCTTTCCCTTATCCTTATTCGAACGGCCGCAAGACCTAAAGACACCCTAGAGGGGGAAGAGTGATCCCTTTTCCGAGGGGACAAGATTAAAACTAGGGGAATGATAACCTTTAAGTAGGACGGGAAAGGGTTTAGTGTTGGATTAGGCAGGACCGCTTCGCGGACCCGCCTTATCCAACCCTAAACCCTTTCCCTTATCCTTATTTGAACGGTCGCGAGACCTAAAGACACCCTAGAGGAGGAAGAGTGAACCCTTTTCCTAGGGGACGGGATTAAAACTAGGGGAATGATAACCTTTAAGTAGGGCTGGATTACACTAGCAGCCGCAATGTTACGTAGCATACTTGTACGCGATATCGTGGTTGTACATATTTTATGCATGTACACGACTGTTTAATTTACATATAAAGTAATTCCATGCATATGCAAAAGATAAGATCAGTTGAGACAACTTACTTGAATTAGATGCCTTGCCTATTAATTCTTCATCATCTTTTGGTTTGGTTGAATAAAAAGAATGCATTGAGACAGGTTTTTTAGCTGGTGGTTTTTTCTTTTGTGCCACATTTTTTCGTCCCATATATGTCAATGATTTGAGAGATATTTTATGAATGTAAAAACACATATGGCTATACAAATATCATGTAGAAAGTAGGACAGAAATTGAGCCAAAATGATTCTAACATTACTTCAAAGTACAAACCATTACATAAGTCTTAATTATACAAATTACAAACCATTATAATTATACATAATACAAAAGGTTGGCAAAAAGACAACTTTAAAA
Source organism: Heliosperma pusillum (assembly GCA_022085475.1). NCBI lineage: Eukaryota > Viridiplantae > Streptophyta > Magnoliopsida > Caryophyllales > Caryophyllaceae > Heliosperma > Heliosperma pusillum. Next base: position 8,717 of record JAIUZE010010270.1, read on the forward strand.
CCGCATCAGACTAAAGCACCAAGCCAAATACTTTACATTTGCAAAATATAAACTTGGGCTATCTAGAGTTTACATAACCTAATCTAAGTTAAACTTCTACGAACTAGTAATTGTCTTGCAACTAGATATGCTGTATGGAATGTCAAGAGTGGCATATCGCGGAGCGCATCATTAATTTCTCGAACATTGACATCAGTAACCTCCCTAATATGTGCTCTCTGCAATGGATTTCGGTATTGGTAAATATGCAATAGAAACCTAGCTGCCATATTCTGTGTCAGGTAACATTTACACCTTTGGGAAATTATTCTAGAACCCCTACGAACTATCCTAACGCCATTAACATCATTAATTCGCAAGTTGACTCTGTATGCCGTATCAACAAGAGGTGCGTCAACATGAAAAAGGAACAGTTGAGACCATTTTTTACAGACAACGGTCATGTTTGCCTTGTCAAACTGACTATCAACTTTACTGAAAATTGTTTCCATGATATCTTGATCATCAAGAACACCACTTTGTGCTTGACTACGCCTACAATCGAACTGAACTTCATGACCTTCAAATGTCCAACTAACACTTGCTTTTTTTACGGTTACATAATTATGAATGAACTGTTGTCTATCTTCATCCTCAAGATTGATTACCTACCCCAAGCAATGATTGTCCATATTAGACCTAGGTTGAAAGGGGCAAAGTTAGAAAACGATATATGTAGTTAGATAGGCTCCTAAAAAGCTACATCTTATCTAGAGAGTCATTGATTCCGTAAGTAGGAGTACCATATTGAGGAAGCAAAAAGAAGTAAAGCAACAAAATAAACAAATGGATGTAGAAACAAAGAATTAAGTCGAACGTAGAGGAATCAATTGTATTGAAAATGAATCAGCAATAATAGTCGAATAACACAAAATTAGGGTTAGGATTGCAAACAAAATAATCAGAAATTGATAAAATACTAAATTGAATATAGGAAAACATAATTAAACATACATGCAACAACTGAAAACAACAAAAAAACAAAAGCAACAAAAAACAAAAGAAATCAGAATGAATCATCAATAATAGTCGTATAACACAAAATTAGGGTTAGGATTGTAAACAAAATAATCAGAAATCAGATGATAATATACTAAATTGAATATAGGAAAACTTGATTAAACATACATGCAACAGTTGAAAACAACAAAAACAAAAGAAATCAGATGTAATAACGCATTTCTAAAGCAGAAATTGAACTAATTTGAAGCACAACAAAAGTAAAAATTGAGTAATAGCAAAGAAATAGTAGAAAATAAGGAATTACCTAAACTTAAACGAGAAAACTATTGAAATTGGCGGAGTAATATGCTCAAAATTACAGCAATGGCGGTTGATCGTTGCAGGTAAAAGACATGATGAACTTGAGAAGAAGAAGATGATCGAAGAGAGAAAGTCTTGAAATTGGCGGAGTGAAGAAGAACGAACGAAGAAGAAAAGAAGCTTAAATAACAAAAATGGCGGATGAAGATACGAAGAAGAAGTTGTTTGAAGAGAAACCGAGAGTGACAGTGAGAATGAGAGTGAGGAGAGAGAGAGAGAGGGGAAGTTTATAATTGGAAAATTGATTGTGACGGTTTGAAGGGGGAAGAGTGAAGAGTGAATAAATGTTAGTTTAACTGACTAATCTTGAGCGTCTAATATTATTAGATCTAAGGGTTGTGAGTGGTTCTCACAGTTCTCATTATCATGGAGATTCTCATGGGATCCCAAATCTATATATATATATATATATATATATATATATATATATATATATATATATATATATATATATATATAGAGTGAGTATCCGGTGAGTCTAGCTTCTTAGGTGAGTACGGTCCTATCAATAAGGATCATTGGATCATTTAGATCCAAGAGCTCTCGTTGAGCCACGTCGTCACAAAACTATTTGCTGAGTTATAAAAAGAAAACTTATTCTCATACAAGTCCCATAATAATTAGAAAATTTCTCTCTCTACAAACTTAGCCCCCTTGTCTCTAGTAACTGGAAAACAAATTCCCCCAAAATCACGTAAAACCTAAAAAAATCAACAACTAACCCTATTTCCAAAAAAATTCAAAATCCAGCCAAGGTTTCAATAAAATCAAGCGTTGATCTTCAAAAAAATATAGTTAAGATTCAATTTCTTCCATTTTTCACATGAATAAGAGGTATAATTGCTCTTTTCTCACTATTTTTTTTTTAAATTGTTGCGAATGACGGTAACTAACGTTGTTGCTGTTGTTGTTGT
>JAIUZE010010271.1:0-22730 GCA_022085475.1 Heliosperma pusillum
TTTTAATTCAAAAACTAGCTCTTCATGCTTTTAGTTGACTTGAATGTCAAAGTTGCTGGAATCAATGATCATTTCAACTGTGAATAGATAACTAACAGCCAAGGTTGGTAGTAATCTATGTACAAAATTTTATTTCATACAAATTATTGTGCTCCTATCCTTTATTTTGTGTAAGTCGGGGAGGTCATCAAGTTTGTTCTTACATTTAAATATATTACACAACTTATGTGAAATAATTATCGACAAATATCGAAGTTCAGAACAAAGAGCGCAATTTTACTTTATGACCAATATTAGTCTGACCAGTCAATAACTTTGTAAGTAAAATTAAAATGACATTTATAATCACAAACGTATTTAATGATCAAAATGGTTATGATAAACCAAAACCAAAACCAAATCATAATTTAATCCAAAGTTCGAACAAATTCTTTATGGTTATTAAGCTAAAATTGTACCTCTTGTAATCTTGTACAATCCAGGATCGTCAAATGAATTTTAGAGGCCCTGTTCTAATAATCGAATGAAGACCCTATATCAAAGTAGCTCCTTTTGAGGAAAAAAGAGGTTATGTATCAAATTTTAAGGGGTTCTCTTTTTGAGCGAGAAATTTAAATATTTAAACCGCATAACAAAAACATCCTCGTGATACAAGAGAATATAAGGATTCTGAAGCATTTCTCTTCAAATAATGATTTTTTTTAAGTAAGAAAACAAATGAAATTTTCTGTCAATAACTATTACCTTTTCATTAAATATAATCTTTTTATGTTAGTCTTGGCATTAAAGCCAAGTCACAGCCGAACAAGAGCAAATAAACTTGTCGACAACTCTACTAGTACAGCCTGGATTTTTGGAATGGAAGAGGAACAGAAGCAGCCACAAAGTACAAGTTTGATGATTATTTAAGACTTTCATGTTTGATAGTTGCAAGTAAGTAAATGGCCCATTAACCTTCTGACAAGCTCGATCTTCCTTGGGGCTTTGTTCTGACATTCTAATCATCCCGATCACCTCACTTCAGACCTTGTTCTTACACTTTTGACTACCCAAGTGCCATGTTTATAAACTTCCGTCGACGAGTTTTTTTTTTTTTTTTGGAAATTGGCGCTCAATACAGAACAATTTAATGTCCAGGTTTCATTTCTATGTATTTACTCAAAATGGGTTCATGTCATCGCCGAATTTAGGCTCGAATTCAAGTCGCTTAGCGGGTAAGCGACCATATCCGAGGTGGGTTAAACATGAGCTTTGTTACTTTAACTCAAGTTCTCTTATCGGGTGAGCGACTTGAAGTGAAGTCGCCGAGGTAGTGATTGACTTTAGCCGAGACCGTTGTGGGCCTAAGCGACTGCAGCTAAACTCCCCTTGTCCCTGATCGACTTTAGTGTGTATCACATATATCCAATATCATATGCAATCATAACATCATCATCACATATATTTGCTTACATCGAGTAGCGCACCTCGGTGCCATCAAATAGCGCACCGAACTCACCTATCGCGGGGCCATAAACTAGTGCATACAACGCCGTGTCCAAGGCACAACGTAGACACATTGAGCCCTACCGCAGCAGGTCACCCTCAGACCCATGACATAACCACGTGCACTTTCTCCTCCATGGCGGGAACCATGAGGAGCGGCCCACAGAGTCTATGAAGCCGTTTTCCCGCAACCGCTCCATATAAAAACCACCTCCGAACTCGGACAATAATACACTAGCAATCATCACACCAAACTCCAATCAACACGTCACAATCATATAATAATACACATCAATCAGTCACATACACATAAACCGAGTAGGATTAACCTACCTTTAGCAAATACAGTAACAATCACAACCAAATGCTCACAAGAGAAGCTAGAAGTCCTGCTCTACAAAGTCTACACTTACAATATCACAATAATACAAATTACTATTAGCGTTGGGTGTATTTGTTGATGATGACATTGTATTACCCGGTATTTTAGAGGCATTGACCGACCGTTGACTAAACTTTGACCGTAGGGGATTGGCCATTGGATGAGACCTTGAGAGCCATACTCTCAGCTGACTGGAACTCGACCAATTAGACTTTACTCGGTCGAGTACAGCTTACTCGACCGAGTTAGGCTCGCTCAGCCGAGTGACAACTTACTCGGTCGAGTGCGACGGAACCAGATCGCGATAAGTACGCTTCGAGATTTATTCTTTAACTCAAAAATCATTATTCATAATTGAAGAGTATGGATCCAAGCACCTAAGAGGGGGATGGGGTGAATTAGGTGTCCTTTTAAATTTTTCAATGTAACTTAAGGACAGAATAGAGACAATGAGTCGATTTCTTGAGAAACTTAATAGTTTGTTAAGTTCACAAAAAGAGACAGCGAGATTATGTCACAGTGAGCTTGACTGTGGTCATTCTGTGTTTTGCGAAATGAAATAACAAGAGATAAGCAGCGGAAATTAAGGTACACAAGATGTTTTTAAAACTGGTTCAGCTTCTACTCCGAAGCCTACGTCCAACGTTATTTTATTGATGTTTAGAAATTAACTCTAATGACTAAACCCCTTACAATAAAATAACTACCCCAATCAACTAAGATTGCACTCAAACTCAAAGCTACTCCGCTTCGAGAGTCTTTTGTTCTTATCTTCTGGTATATAGAGTCAGGGATCTCAATTGTTTTCTTTACAGAACGGGGAGATCAACAGTTTGACTTAAACACAAGATAATTGAACAAGCTTGCTTACAATGTCACAGTGCATCGAACTGTTTCAAGGGAGTAAAAAGTGAAGACTTTTAAAACAGGAAACTGATTTTGCAAAACACTTTGAATAACAAGAACTTTGAGAGTTTGAAATGATTTGCAAATGATTTCTATTTGAATGCTCAGAAAAGTCTTAAGAGTTGTGAGAGGAGGGTGTCTTTATTTATACATGATAAAATGGTTAGGTAAGGAAAAATATAAAATCTCTCTTTTCTCAAAAGACAAACTTTGAGACACAAAACAATCTGCACATGTGCTTTGTTTTGTGTCTGCTAAGTGAAAAAGGTTTTTCCAAAATTAAAGAAAAAGTAAAGTAGGATGTCATAAGTTACCCTTTTACTTTTATCTATTTTGGGAAAGAAGTTAAAATCCCTTTTTGACTTTAGAAAAGGTGGCTCAAGTAAATTCCAAAATATGTCTCCTCCTCTCAATTTCTCTTTTTCTTTGTTTCCAATAAATCAAGTAAGCCAGAAAGCTTACAATGATATTTCTAACTTCAGATTTTGGTTTAAAGAAAGTTTTCTCCCATATCGCTGAAACAGAAACCACAGTGACTCGCACTGTGGTTTTACAGACACTTTAACAAGGGCAAGCAACTATCTAGCTAAGGGCTTCTTCTTGATCAGATTCTTCATTTTCGTTGATTCCCTTGAGGTTTGGTTTGAATTCTTCATGCTTCATTTTGAATCTTAAGACGGATTCTTCATGCTACATTGAGAAGTCTTTAAGAACAAACATACACAGTTAAAATACCACAGAGGGACTTATCATCGTCATTACTATAATCCTAACAATAATTACATTACGTTTCTCTGTAAATCCCCCTCCTCCTTCACTAAACCCTAACCACCCCTTGAGACCACCACTTGCAAAGCCGCTGCTGGACCTTGGCGGCAAGCGTGACCGTCCTGCTACTGAAGGACGACTAGTGCGACCATGTAAGTACCTTTCTCGTTGTGACCTTTGACTTTAGTGACCCTAGTTGTAATAGGGATTGTTTTACTATTGTAGATTGGATCGATAGTGAAAGTCCATAGACCTTAATTAGACTCCTCTAATTAGTTACTAAATTACTTGTTAATTTAATGTTTAATGATCTATGTAACATGCATGCAAATATAAAGACATTATATAAAAGATGAAATTTCCTCACATTGATAATGGAAATAATTGGGCACAATAAGAACTCTTTCTTATTGTTCTTGAGCTAATGTAGGAAATGATCCTCCAACAATCTTCAAATAAGAAGATCTCCTTCAAGTTGCACCCAAGACTTACCCAAATAATCTAACCTTATTATTAACTAGATAATAAGATAGATATTATACTACTAATATTAGTATATATTACTACTCTAGTAATACTTAGTAAATATTAGTATTGTTAGAGTTTTAGTGAGAAGATGAATTTTAGAGAGATATGTGAATTAAGCACAAAAACAAGTAGTAAAAAATGAACAACTATTGTCCATTTTATAGCCAATATGGCCGGACCTCATGTGTCCAAATGGCCTCTTATTTTTGTTATTTTATTCACATGCAATGTAGTGGAGTATGGTAGTGTATGTAATGATTTTGGAATGCATGATATGTCATTATCATAAGGTTGTTTGTTTGCATAAACAAGAACAATTATCATCACTACTACTACTACCATGACCGGCCATACTTGGCTCAATATGGTCTATTTTGATTTTTGATATTTGTCCCACAAATACTTATTAATCATATGTTTAATTATCTTATATAATTAATGTGTTAATTTGACCATATAACAATTATATGACACAAATTAATATACAATATGTGCTTATCATTTAAGTGATATTTTAACATTATATCAATATATAATGGGTCCTACAATGCTTAGTTAATTTATTGTACAACTCCTTGTAAATATAATTAACTAATTACCTCTATCTCAAAACGTCAACTAATTTAGTAATTTAACGATTAATTACTAAGTTAAATCTTATTTAATCATATTAAAATAAGATATAAATTTATTAGTCAATTATTACATAATTGAAAAATAAACTTAATCGAATTTGAGTTCATAACTCATTTTCTAATAATTAACTCTCGTACATATTAAATATATGTAATGGACTAATCAGCTGTATCATATACAAATAATTAGTTACTATTTGGGTCTCATCCTATAGGTGTGACCGAAAGGGATCAGTTAATCACCGCCGTCAAACAACAATAACGTCAAACTCTAGTCATCCAACCGTTATTGATTTACGTTAATCAACTGACTAATCATAAATATATAGTCAATAAATATCACAATTGTATTCCTTAATGAGATTTATTATGTGGCGCGCTATTGTAGAGGACACATACTCCAACAATCTCCCACTTGTCTGACACAAGTTTGCGTCACCAATTCTCTTATCTCTTTATCACATCTCCCACTCAACGCAAGGTATCTTTCAGGTCGCACTTGCGATTGATTATATCTAGAGTGGTTTTCTCGATAGGGAGAGTAACTGTCTGACCGGAAAATCTACCATAGAGCCCTTTCCGAGCGTGGCCACGCATTTGCAATAACTTCTCCTCGAGTGGCCTAAAGATGTTTGTACCCAACGTGGGTGGACAATTCCTGTTGATTCATCTACTCTGTATGATGCAGATCACCATGACCCAAAAGATGTCCATCGGCCTCCTTTTACGGCACGACCTAGAACATCAAAAACCAATCGGAAACTGCACTGACTCTGATAGACGGTCGCCAGTCAAAAGAATCGACCCATAGGAATAAGATAGAGGACCCTGCCACGACCAGGCATCAATTAATTGATTTAAGGGTCTCTACAAATAAAGGTCACTGTCCGACACAGTGTCATACAGTCTGTCTATGTAATCGACCAGTCATCTCTATGACCCCATGGTGCTGAAACAACCATCGATCGACTTACAATCTAGTCACTTCGAGACGTCACCTCATTGAGTGACTAGGGACAAAATACTAAGTTCGTCCTATTCACTTGAATAGGGTCCAACATTGTCTTACAATCTATTCGGATAAACAAAGTATTACATTTAGTCAAACTAAATAAAAAAGTTTATAATAAAACTTGAACAATGAATGCAATTATCATATATGAAATAATTAATGCAACATTAAATTATTACATATTACATAATCTAAAGGAATTCTGGTACTCGTCTCAATCCCATTGTAACGACATGACCATCATGCTTAGCCTTTGATAAAGACTTGGTTAAAGGATCAGCAATGTGACTTGCTCAAGGTGATCCCACTTCCCATAGGAAGAAAGCCTCTCTTAGAGTCTTTCATGTTGAACCGATCAAGAATTGTATCAATATAAGTTCCTTGACTTAATGCTACTATCATTTTAGATCTATCCCTATAGATCCGTATACCTAATATGCGCCGGGCCTCTCCTAAGTCTTTCATTTGGAAATGAATCTCTAGCCACTTCTTCACAGAAGTAAGCATTGGTATATCATTCCCAATGATTAGTATGTCATCTACATACAAGACTAGAAAAGTTACTTTACTCCCACTAAACTTCATTTATAAACATGGTTCCTCGACACTTCGAGTGAAACCATTTTGTTTTATTACATGATCGAAACGATGATTCCAAATCCTGGATGCTTGTTTAAGACCATAGATGGATCTCTTAAGTTTGCATACCTTCTTAGGGTTGATGGATCCACAAAACCTTCAGGTTGTGTCATGTACACTTCTTCTTCTAGAATCCCATTCAAGAAGGCGGTTTTGACATCCATTTGCCAAATCTCATAATTATGAAATGCGGCAACCGCTAAGTTATTCCTTATGGATCAAAGCATGGCGACTGGGGCGAAGGTTTTGTCATAGTGAAGACCATGAACTTGGGTGAAACCTTTTGCCACCAATCTAGCTTTGTAAACATCATTATGTTTATCTATGCTACTTTTGATCTTATAGATCCACTTACACTGAAGAGGTCTTACCTCTTTAGGTAAATCAACCAAGTCCCATACTTGATTGTCACATAGAATCCATTTCGGATTGCATGGCTCCAAACCATAGCTTTGAGTCGGGACTAGAAATGGCTGCTTTATAGGTAGTAGGTTCGTTACTTTCAAAAAGTAACACATTATAGTCACCACCTTCCTCTATAATACCAAGGTATCTATCAGGTTGATGACTAATTCTGCTTGACCTCCTAGGTTCCGAAGGAATTATGACCGTGTCAGACAAAGAGGGAACGTTTTCCTCTACGTCCTTTTCGGTTTGTAGCTCTTGGACTTCATCAAGTTCAAATTTTCTCCAACTCTGTCTTTTAGAAATAAAATCATTTTCTAAAAAGACTGCATCACGAGACACAAACACTTTGTCCTCGTTTTTATTGTAGAAGAAGTAATAACCACGTGTTTCCTTTGGATATCCTACAAATAGACATTTGTCGGATTTGGGTGCGAGTTTATCGTCACTTATTCTTAACAAACGCCTCGCATTCCCAAATTCTCATGAACGACAAATAAGGGACTTTCCCTGTCCATATCTCATATGGAGTCTTGTTTGCCGCTTTAGTCGGGCTTCGATATAGTGAGAATATTGCAGATAAGATAGCGAAACCCCAAAAATAATCAGGAAGCTCTGTCAGACTCATCATAGATCGAACCATATATAATAAAGTTCGATTTCTCCTTTCGGACATACCATTTAATTGAGGTGTGCCAGGAAGAGTCCATTGTGATACTATACCACAATCCTTTAGGTGTGAATCAAATTCATTGTTCAAGTATTCACCACCACGATCGGATCGTAGGGCTTTAATCTTTTTATTCAATTGGTTTTCTACTTCATGTTGAAATTCTTTGAATTTTTCAAAAGCATCACTTTTGTGCCTCATCAAGTAGACATATCCATATCTACTCAAGTCGTCGGTAAAAGTAATGAATTAGTGATAACCAACTCTAGCTTGGATATTCATGGCCCGCGCACATCCGTATGTATAAGGCCTAATACTTCACTTGCTTGTGTCCCTTTTCCCGTAAAAGGAGCACGAGTCATCTTGCCTAGAAGACATGATTCGCATACACCATAAGATTCGTAATCGAATGGTTTGAGTACTTTAGATGAAACAAGTCTCTTTATGCGTCGTTCGTTTATGTGCCCTAAACGACAATGTCAAAGGTATGATTAATTAGGCTCACCCGTTTTAAGCCTTTTGTTTTATACATGATAGACCTCTTTTGCAATATCTAGAACATAAATACCTCCAATAGAAATGGCCTCGCCATATATCATTTCATTAAACGAAAAAGTACAACGATTGTCCTTAATACAAGAAGAAAAATCTTCCATGTCTAACACGGAAATAGAGATAATGTTCTTGGTAAGAGTTGGTACATAATAACAATTATTTAAATACAACTCTAAACCATTAGGCAAAAGAAGAACGTAGGTGCCCACGCAAATTGCGGCTACCTTAGCTCTATTTCCCATGCGCAAGTCCACATCACCCTTGGCTAGTGCTCACGCGTCCTTCAGCCCCTGTACATGATTACAAAGGTGAGAACCACAACCGGTATCAAATACCCAAGAAGATGTACTAGCAAAGTTAATATCTATCATATAGAGTGATGAAAGAATTTTACCTGACGTTGTCACACAACCGTCTGTCTTGTCTTTCACGTATTTGGGGCAATTGCGTTTCCAATGCCCTTTGCCATTACAATAATAGTAATCCGCGTCCGCGTGTTTGTTGACTTTGGGCTTGGGCTTCATAAAGACCTTGCCCTTTCCCTTGCCAACTTTCTTGAAAAGAGTCTTACCCTTACCTTTGTCCTTCTTTACACCAAGGCTCATGTTCTTCAATCTCATTGAAAGAACATCCTTGGGTTCACTCCCACTAGCTTCCATGTCCCTCTCCGCTTGGGTGAGGAGTGCATGGAGTTCATGGAAACTCTTTTCCATGTCATTCATATTGTAGTTCACCCTAAAGTGGGTGAACTTTGGTGTGAGTGAATGAAGGATTCTACCCACCACTAGCTCCCTTGGAATCTTGCACCCTAGACGCTCTAAGGTGTTGGCGTGCTCAACCATTTTGAGCACGTGTGGGCCAACATTTTGGCCTTTTTGGAGCTTAGTCTCAAAGAATTTCGTAGCCGCCTCATATTGGAGAATCTTAGGGGCTTGTGAAAACATTGATAATATCCTCGTGAATATCTCATATGCATTGAGGGATATCAATTGGAGTTTGAGTTTGGGTGAGATAGACCAAATCAAGACATTCTTGACGTCATTGGCAACCTTAAAATAAAGGTCATATTCGGCCCGAGCCGCCGCGGTCGATCTTGACCCGGGTTCGGGGGGAGGGGCTTCGATCAAGTAGCGAAGCACGTTATCGGATATCGCGGCGCTCTTGATCGTTGATTCCCATTCAACGAAGTTACCACCGTCATCTTTTAGGACACATTTGTCCATGACGGACCTCAACCATGAGTCCTTACCCAAGGTTGCGGTATTCCATGATGTTGACATTGTGCGAATATGGTTACTACAACAAAAAGAAATATATAAACATTCATTGTTATGATAATTTACTTGAAAAACATTTTAACAAGTTTAACATTTATATAATGACCCATTACTAAATTATATAAAAGATTCCAAGACCCATCTTTAAATAAAAAATAGTCATCGTATGCTACCTTTATCTAAAAATGGTAAGTCATTTCTAGACTAATTCTACCCCTAGAACTCTTGGTTGACGGATTTCAACTAAATCCATCTCCTAGTCCCAAGATAACCCTTATCTCGTTGAGTCCAATCCAATTTTGGCTTCTGATCGTATAACCCTACTTACCCGAGGTAAAAAGGGACCCACGAGCGTGGTAGCCCTAATGAACACGGGATTCATAGGTGTTACTAATTGGTAAGGCTAATCTCAATTTTTAAATATGTGAGAGATCTTGTCAATTTAGTCATTAATTCCCTATAAGTGAACTAAATCGGTGAATTGTGAATAACGTTGAATTGACAATAACGGAAAAATAAACTGCATGTGTGACGATTTTGGCATGAGCGGAAATAAAGCAAGCAACGAAAAAATCCTAATAGGGCCACCTAGCAAGTCAAATTAACTAGATAATTACAAATTCGGAAACCAACTCCTTGGTCCCTTGTCTCTTCACTTTGAACGCCTTCCAAAGATGGCACTGTCTTGAGGGAGTCACCGGTCTTCATAATAAATAATTACAAATATACAAATATACAAATTCCTATTATACATTTATTCTATAAAATGAAACTATTAATTATTACAAACCGGCGATACGAAATCGCAAAAAAATTACAACCAAACCGTTAATCCCTTACATTACGGGTAATAACGATTAAAAATAATTAGGCCATACTAGGTATAAAATTTGCATAAATTATTAAATAAATTAAATTCATTCATTCAACCATAAATAAAATTAATTGATGCAAAATTCATGCCAAAATCGCCCAAAACACACTCATGTTCATTGTACCTTGATTTTACCGGATTTATTGATTTTTAACCATTAAAAATCAATATCAACATTTAAATCTCATTTAAATTCAAAGTAACTATCTAAACTGTTTTAGAACTCAAAATTAGTCCCTAATAATTTTGTTGGTCATTAATTAGATCGATTTGATTTTATTTGCTAAATATAACTGTTTAATCATAACTTTTATGAAATAAACCCGATAATAAAATATAAAAATCATAAAAATTTGAAACCAAAAATTGTGTACATTCTGGAACATTTCCAAGAATTCAAAAAATAAAAACATTTGCTCAAAAATTTAAATTTATTTAATGAACAAATAACTTAGTATTTAAAGGTCTTATCAAATAAAAGTCATTAAATATAGTAAATTAGTGGACAAAATTATGAAATTTCACCATGATGATAAAAACCATAATTTAAAATTTACCAAAAATTTTCATGACCAGAAAAGGAATTTTCCATTTTATGAACATTATAATCTCATATTATCGACTTTTATCTTATAAAACTCAATAAACATGCAATACTTAATTAAAAGTCACGAAATTTTACAGAAAGTATGTAAGACATGCATGTGAGATCATATTAAAATTTCATGGCCAGAAGCAACATGCAACTATTTTTAGTTAACTTTTAACATCAAATATGCATATTAACTCGGTTTAAAATCCAAAAATCAAAATAAATAGCAAGTTAATCCCTAAAATCACGAAATTTGACCATAAACATTTTGAAGTCAGTAAGTATACATGCACCAAAAAATTTCGTCCAAATCATATTTTAAATCAAATTTTTGATTTATTAGTTATCTTATAACTTTAATAAAAATGTCCAAAATGAACATGCATGCTACAAGCTAGCTCTGATACCACATGAAAATCCATAGACCTTAACTAGACTCCTCTAATTAGTTACTAAATTACTTGTTAATTTAGTGTTTAATTATCTATGTAACATGCATGCAAATATAAAGACATTATATAAAAGATGAAATTTCCTCACATTGATAATGGAAATAATTGGACACAATAAGAAATCCTTCTTATTGTTCTTGAGCTAATGTAGGAAATGATCCTCCAACAATCTTCAAATAAAAAGACCTCCTTCCAGTTGCACCCAAGACTTACCCAAATAATCTAACCTTATTATTAACTAGATAATAAGATAGATATTATACTACTAATATTAGTATATATTACTACTCTAGTAATAATTAGTAAATAATAGTATTGTGAGAGTTTTAGTGAGAAGATGAATTTTAGAGAGTTATGTGAATTAAGCACAAAAACAAGTAGTCAAAAATGAACAACTATTGTCCATTTTATAGCCAATATGGCCGGACCTCATGTGTCCAAATGGCGTCTTATTTTTGTTATTTTATTCACATGCAATATACTGGAGTATGGTAGTGTATGTAATGATTTTGGAATGCATGATATGTCATTATCATAAGGTTGCTTGTTTGCATAAACAAGAACAATTATCATCAATACTACTACTACGTACCATGACCGGCCATACTTGGCTCAATATATTCCATTTTGATTTTTGATATTTGTCCCACAAATATTTATTAATCATATGTTTAATTATCTTATATAGTTAATGTGTTAATTTGATTATATAACAATTATATGACACAAATTAATAAACAATATGTACTTAACATTTAAGTGATATTTTACCATTATATCAATATATAATGAGTCCTACAATGCTTAGTTAATTTATTGTACAACTCCTTGTAAATATAATTAACTTATTAACTCTATCTCAAAACCTCAACTAATTTAGTAATTTAACGATTAATTACTAAGTTAAATCTTATTTAATCATATTAAAATAAGATATAAATTTATTAGTCAATTGTTACATAATTGAAAAATAAACTTAATCGAATTTGAGTTCCTAACTCATTTTCTAATAATTAACTCTCGTACATATTAAATATATGTAATGGACTAATCAGCTGTATCATATACAAATAATTAGTTACTATTTGGGTCTCATCCTATAGGTGTGACCGAAAGGGATCAGTTGATCACCGCCGTCAAACGACAATAACCTCAAACTCTAGTCAGCCAACCGTTATTGATTTACGTTAATCAACTGACTAATCATAAATATATAGTCAATAAATATCCCAATTATATTCCTTAATAAGATTTATTATGTCGCGCACTATTGTGGAGGACACCTACTCCAACAGATAGATGATGTAGGTGACTGTACCGGTGCGTATGTTCGTCGGAGTGATGACTATTTGCTGGAACGCTAAAAGATAGGGTTTGTGACTGAAGATGGAGATGATAGTCTCGGGTTTGAGGAGTTGTTGTCGATCTCTTTGGTTACTATGGTTACTTGTGATTGTGATCCTGTTGGTAGACAGGCATGCTCCGATTTCGCCCCCGTGGTTATCCCTCCACGTGGGGGATGTGCACATTAATGATCTGGATTTATCTCTATGCGGTGAGATGGAAGTTCGACGCCTGTGGCTGCGGTCTAGGGTCAATAGGTCGTTTTCTAGATTGGGCTGGTAACCTGAGTCTACTGAGGTAACCGCTGTGGTGGCCCTTCGGTTTCTCTTATCCCTTGTGCTTGGTTTGTACATTGATCGATATACATGATTACTGACCCTGTTATTGTTAAAACTGTGATGATCCATTTGGGAATGGGGAGCAGGATGATTTCAGGTTATGTGTTTGATGTTGGGAGTGGCCGGGATGCGACGAGTTATTGATCACGCTACTACTGTTGAGTCTAGAGTCGACGAGTCGGATTGATTGTATTTACTAAAATGTATGTATTGTATCAAAGACTAGAGTATTACTGATATAAATATGTTTCTTAATGGTCTTATGATGTTCACTACCTCGGGCAACCGAGATCGTAATGCTCGTATGTATTTACTTGGGAGGAATTGCTGAAGGCTCCTAGGTAAGTGGGGGCGTTACAAAGTGGTATCAGAGCGACGGTTTTGTTGGATTGTAATGGCCATAAGGCCAAGCTTTCTTTAAATGGTTATGTTAGAATTTGCGTTGTGTGACTATGTTAAACTTATTTGTGCATATACTGAATTGGCACGCGCATTACACGCGGTATTGATATGAATTATTAAGAGTATCGATGTTAAGTTGAGTAATGGAATGAATGATTGTTATTGGGAGTTTGTACTGTCGCGGCTGAACTCGATCGAGTGACATGTCTCACTCGGCTGAGTACCATGAACTCGACCGAGTGCCCCTAGACACTCGACCGATTATCACATATCAGAATGGTCTGTTTCTTGGGCAAATCGCGTACTCGACCGAGTTTTGCCCACTCGACCGAGTAGCTTAGACTCGATCGAGTGAGCATCACTCGACCGAGTGACTGTTCGTTGTATTGAAATTGCGAATTCCTGAATGTGATGTCAATTTCCTTATGTATTATGTTCGTTGCTTGCGTATGTGATGGACTGTATTGGGCAATGTCTTTTGGTAAGTACGATGGCTATTAATAGTTAATATCATAACCAGTAGTATAGTGACGGTAACGTTATGCGGAGTTGCGGATAAAAAGGAATAATAACGTTAAACTTTTATTGCAAGTTTAATTGTTTTAAAGTGAGCCTCAGGCACGGTTATATAACTCTATGTAACGCGATGTTATCGAATACTAAGGGAATTGAGACGTGTTTAACGGTCGTATGTTGGCGGGGAGTGACAGATTAGTAGCCAGTCAATTCTATTCTATAATAAATGAATATGGAGACGATGTATATTGTAATAATTAAGTATGAAGTGTGTGGTCATATGCATACGTGTATCTCCTGGATTCGCTATGTTTGTATTATCTTGTTGAATGAACGTGGGTGTGACGATCAAGTGATGCAGTAATTCGTTTTTTATAATAGCTGATGTTTGTAACTCTCTTTCCCTTGGTAATAACGGCTTATGGGGCATTGTGGTTCGTTCTATGGTTGTTGTCATAGGAGTGAACTTCGGGGACGAAGTTCTTTTTTTTTTTTAAGTGGGGTAGATAATGTCGCTAATTGTTATTACTATTAAGAGGTCTTGTTAAATGTCAGTTGTCATGTTTGTTATTACAGTTGGTATTGTGGTGGTATTGTAAGTGTACGATATGGTGATATTAAGAACAGTTATGAATCGTTACTGACATGATGTTATGTGATGTGAACTTGTGTATGTGCGTATGTGATGTGACTATGCGTAGTGGGCGATGCGTATTAGGTGAAAGTGCATGTGTACATAAAGGAATAAGTGTTGTATGACGATATGTTGGCATTATGCGTGGTGCGTGTGACGATATGTGGAATGTTGTGGTAACAGTACGAGATGGTATTGGGTGAACTTCGGGGACGAAGTTCATTTTAAGGGGGGAAGACTGTATTACCAGGTATTTTAGAGACATTGACCGACCGTTGACTGACCTTTAATCGTAGGGGATTGGTCGTTGGATGAGACCTTGAGAGCCATACTCTCAGCTGACGTGAACCCGACCAATTAGGCTTTACTCGGTCGAGTACAGCTTACTCGACCGAGTGAGGCTCGCTCGACCGAGTGAGGCCTACTCGACTGAGTGCCAACTTACTCGGTCGAGTGCGACGGAACCAGATCGCAATAAGTATGCTTCAGGATTTATTCTTAAACTCAAAACATTATTCATAATTACATTACGTTTCTCACTTTTCACTAAACCCTAACCACCCCTTGAGACCACCACTTGCAAAGCCGATGCGGGACCTTGGCGGCAAGCGTGACCGTCCTGCTAGTGAAGGACGACTAGTGTGACCATGTAAGTACCTTTCTCGTTGTGACCTTTGACTTTAGTGACCATAGTTGTAATAGGGATTGTTTTATTATTGTAGATTGGATTGATAGATGAGATATGTGATTGTACTGGTGCGTGTGTTCATCGAAGTGATGACAATTTGCTGGAACGCTAAAAGGTAGGGTTTCCCTACTCAGTAATTGTTGTTATTAATTGATGCTATGAGTATATGCATTGTTTATGATTGATGATGGAGATAATGGTGTCGGGTTTGGGGAGTTGTTGTCGATCTCATTGGTTACTTGTGATTGTGATCCTGTTGGGAGACAGGCACTCCCCGATTTTGCCCTCGTGGTTATCCTGGCACATGGGGGATGTGCATATTAATGATTCGGGTTTATCTCGCTGCGGCGAGATGGAAGTTCGACTCCTATGGCTGCAGTTCAGGGTCAATAGGTGATTTTGTAGAGCAGGATGGTAACCTGAGTCTACTGAGGTAACCGCTGCGGTGACCCTCATGTTTCTCTTATCCCTTGTGCTTGGCTTGTAGATTGATCGATATACATGATTACTGACCCTATTATTGTTAAAATTGTGGTGATCCATTTGGGAATGAGGAGCAGGATGATTTCAGATTATGTGCTTGATGTTAGGAGTGGTCGGGATGCGACGAGTTATTGATCACGCTACTGTTGTTGAGTCTAGAGTCGACGACGAGTCGGATTGATTGTATTTACTACAATGTATGTATTGTATCAAAGACTAGAGTATTAGTGATATAAATATGTTTCTTAATGGTCTTATGATTTTCACTGCCTCGGGCAACCGAGATGGTAATGCCCGTATGTATTTACTTGGGAGGAATTGTTGAAGGCTCCTAGGTAAGTGGGGGTGTTACAAAGTGATATCAGAGCGACGGTTTTGGAACCTTAACCAATGAATTTAACAAGCATAGGTGCGTCATGTAAAATTAACCGGTGTATGTATTCTAGAGGCCTCATGTTGATTTTGGGTGAGAAGGCGCCCTCATTCCCAAAACCCGGCTCTAGTATGCTTAAGCCTTAAACGCGTTAAAAAGAGTAGATATTATAATAAGGTGTCTTGGTGATATGAATGAACTGCCAATATGCCTAATGTGATGTGTTGGTATGTATGGGTATACTGATTATAATGTGCCTTGGTGATGTGTATTGGTATGTGAATAAATGTGCCTTAAGACAGGCGTAAGTATTGGAACCGTAACGTGCATGGTGTTGATTAAGTGAACTGCGGTATAATTGTGGGATGTGATGACGTGTGCGTGAAATGGTTGGATGATGAGGTAACGAAGTATGGGTGAAGTGGTTGAGGTGACTTAATTGAATCGGTATACGTGCTTAACGATGTGAATCCTATGCGTGCTAAATGATGAATCCTATGCGTGCTTAACGATGTGAATCGGTATACGTCCCAATTTGTTGTTAATTACTATAAACCTTGTTCTATTGTGTTAAATTTCTGTCTTTTTTCAAATCGTTAGTTGTCCCACTCTATATGCTAGAGTTGTGGAATCCGAAATTTTTTCCCTTTCAAACTTGATTTTTGATGATTTAAGATCGAATCTTTTCCGTTCAATCACCTTTTGAATGCTCAAAATCTGATTTTGATGGTAAAAGACCGTCGCAGACTGAAAAAGTGTTAAGTTTATGTTTTAAATATTCAAAAGAGTTTTGGTTTTGATGCTTGTGGAAATTTTCGCGGATGATTTGCAGATGTCGAGAGCAGGGAATGCAGCGAGTTAGCAGACTCGTTCTACCGCCGCCGCTGAGCGGGGGGTTGTTGAAGTAAGTATCCTCCACAATAGTGCATTTATATAATAAATCTCATTTGGAATATACGTGGCATGATTAGAATATTTTGATACTCCACGTCAGTTGATTAACGTAAATCGGTAACGCTCGGCTGACTAGAGTTTGACGTTATTGTCGTATGACGGCGGTGATCAACTGATCTCTTTAGGTCACACCTATAGGATGAGACCCAAATAGAATACTAATTATTTGTATACGATACACTTTAATTAGGGCATTACATATATTTGATATGTACGTTTAGTTACGAGAGTTATTTATTGGAAATTGAGTTAGGAACTCATTCCACTTAAGTTTATTAGTCAATTATACGATAACTGACTGAATAAATTTTACGTCATATTTAATACGATTAAATAAGATTTTATTTAGTGATTAATCGTTAATTCATTAAATAAGTTGAGGTTATGCATATATTTTGAGGTAGATGTAATTAATTAATTATATTTACAAAGAGTTGTAAAATAAATTAACTGGGCATTGTGGGACCCATTATATATAGATATAATGGTAAAATATCACTTAAAAGTTAAGTACATATTGTTTATTAATTTGAGTCATATAATTGTTATATGATTAAATTAACACTTAATTATGCAAGATAATTAAGCATATGATTAATAAGTATTTGTGGGACAAATATCAAAAATCAAAATGGTCCATATAAGACACATGTGGACCGGTTTTAGCTGGTAGAAAAACAATCATGTTTATTCTCTACTAAATCCACACTCCACCACATCATTATGATGTGTATGACACATGATCATTATCATTATACAATCTCATACTCTACCATTATGCATGTGAATAAAATAAGAAGAAAATCACCCATTTTAGGGCCTTGTCATGACCGGCCAAATGCTCCTATATAGAGCATTTGTTGCTCATTTTTCCACTTGACTTGATTCTTCATTTTTTCACATCTTCTCACTAAAACCTCCTATATCTCTCTAAACACTCATATACACTAATATTCTCTACATATTACTAGTGTAGTAATACAACAATATTAGTAGTATTATGTCTTACTTATTATCTAGTTAATAATAAGTTAAGATTATTTGGGTTGATTCTTGGGTGCAACAAGAAGGAGACCTTCTACTTTGGAGGTTGTTTTATGGAAGATCATCCACTAATTCCATGCTCAAGAACAATAAGAAGGAGTTCTTATTGTGCCCATATTGAACCGAAAAATCTCAATGTAAGGATGTTTTCGTCTTATCTTTTCTCTTATGCTTTTATATTTGCATGCATGATAACTAGATCCTACATCATTAAGTTAATGTAATTTAATGAACTAATTAGAGGAGTCTATTTAAAGGTCTAGGACTTTCATGTGGTATCAGAGCTCAAATATTAAATGCATGTCGATTTTAAGCATTAAAATCGAGTTATACGATAACTTGGGTAAAATTGAAAATTTGTGTTAAAAATTGGTTTGCACAAAAATTTTGATTTGCATGCATACCTACTGACCTCAAAGTGGTTTTGGTCAAATGTGGTGATTTTAGGGATTAATTTGCTATTTATTTTGATTTATGGCCTTTAAATCATGTTAATATGCATGTTTTATGTTAAAAGTTAACTAAAAAAAGTTGCATGTTGATTCTGGCCATGAAATTTTTATATGATCTCACATGCATATTTTACATACTGTACGTTAAATTTCGTGACTTTTAATTAAGTTTTGCATGATTATTGATTTTTATGAGATAAAAGTCAATAAAGTGAGATTATTATGATCATAAAAATGAAACGTCCTTTTCTGGTCTTGAAAATTTTGGTACATTTTATAATCTGATTTATATCATCTTGGTGAAATTTTATAATTTGTTTCACTGTTTTACTATATTTAATGGTTTTTATTTGATAAAACCGTTTAATATTAAGTTATTTGTTCATAAAATTTATTTAAACTTTTGGGCAAACTTTTCTGTTTTTTGGAGTTCATGGAAATGTTCCAGAATGTAAAAAAATTTTGGTTTCAAATTTTTATGAGTTTTATATTTTATTTTGGGTTTATTTCATAAATGTTATGATTAAACCTCTATATTTAGCAAATACGATCAATTCGAACTAATTAAATAGAAAAAAAAGTTAGTGGGGACTAATTTTGAGTTCTAAATCAGTTTAGATAATTAGTTTGAGCTTAAATACGATTTAAGTGTTGATTATTGATTTTTAATGGTTAAAAATCGATAAAATCCATAAAACCGAGCTTGAATGAGCATGATAAGTGTCAAGGGCAATTTTGGCATGATTTTTACAGCATTTTATTTATGTTGTTATTGTTGAATGAATGAATGCCATTTATTTAATTTTTAATGCAAGTTGTACCTAGTATGGCCTAGATTATTTTAATTGGTATTACCCATAATGTAAGGGAATACCGATTCGGTTGTAATTTTATTTGCGATCTCGTATCGCCGTTTGTAATAATTTAATTTCATTTTATAAATCAAATGTATAATAGGAATTTTATTTGTATCTTTTGTAATTAATTATTATGAAGACGGAGATTCCCGAAGTCGGTGTTCCAAAAGACGGTGCCATGAAGAGGCAAGGGGCCAAGGAGTTGGTTTCCGATTTTGTAATCTACTAGTTAATTAGATTAGCTAGGTGGCCATATTAGCTAGTTTCCGATTTTTCATGTTACATATACGTTCATGCCAAAATCGCCAACATGCATTTTTATTTCTCGATTGTCAATTCAAAGTTATTCAAAATTCACCGACTTAGTTCGCTTATAGGGAATTAATAACTAAATTGACAAGACCTCTCACATAACTTAAAAAAAATTGAGATTTAGCCTTACCAATTGAACACCTATGAACCCCGTGTTCATTAGGGCTACCACGCTCGTGGGTCCCTTTTTACCTCGGGTAAGTAGGGTGATGCGATCACAAGCCAAAATTGGATTGGACTCAACGAGATAAGCGTTATCTTGGGACTAGGAGATGGATTTAGTTGAAATCCGTCAACCAAGAGTTCTAAGTGTAGAATTAGTCAAGTATTGACTTACCATTTTTAGATAAAGGTAGAATACGATGACTATTTTTGTCTAAAGATGGGTCTTGGAATCACTTGTATAATTTCGTGAGGGGTCATTATATGAGTGACTTGTTTAAAATTGTTTTACAAGTGAATTATATATTAGCAATGAATGTTTATTTTCCGTTTATATTTATTTTATTCGCGCAATGACAAATATTTTTCCTTCTACGAACTTGTAAATCCGTTCAATCTTGGAAAGGAGTTTCAATTAATTTATACGGTATCTTTTTTGATTGCGAATTAATCTCCGTTTAAACCATCATAGCTAAAGACAAAATATTTTTTTTTTCTTGATCCTCATATTCACCATTGCAAATATCTCTTATGAAGAGTATATGAATAAGTCACACTTAGTCAAAAACGTTTTGATTTTGTTTTAGTGACGTTTTCTTATTACAACAGTGCATCAATCTTTTTGCTCCAACGAAAATATTCATAATTTTTGGTATGTCATCATAATGCTCTTTATCGAGGCTCACCTCAAAAGAGGCCAAATCAGTTGGGACGACTAGGTTAATCGATTTATTTAAAATCGTGAATAACCAAGTACCGTAGTCATTTCATGAAAGGTTTATCCTTTTTGAAGGTAAAACCATGAATAAAATGAAGAAAAGTCTTCATTATATTTCTAATCTATTGGTCTAAATAGAGATTCATGAAAGTGAGTGGGACCTCTGGGAAAGATGTTTTATTCTTGATTGTTAAGAATATGAAGAGGTTCAAGAGTAGGTTGGCACGATGTTGGCACAAGGCGAGGTGAAGAGGAAAGTCTATTTTGAATAGCAAAGTCAAAACCCAAGCAAAGTGTCGAACCCAACTTTTGATGATTCTATTCTTATAGTGTAGGACACAAGAAAAGAATCTGCCCCAAGTTTTCTTAAGAGTTATAAAATTGGGTGTACTATTTTCACTCATAATATCTATATGATCGACATTTATTTTGCTAAAATGCAAGTTTTGGGTATTAGATACCCATTATGGTTTTCATCGATGTATTCAATGCATATAATGATTCGTGCGACGACTAACCATGATCAAATGTCGGCCTACAAGGGAAATATAGCTATTGTAGTTTTATTTCTATAGAGACATATAAAAGTTATAATGTGATCAATCTAGTTTTGGATTTAGAGGTATACTTTAATAAACGTTATTATGTACATGACCTCTAAAATAAAGAATCTAGTATCCACTTTAGTATACGACACAAGTGTTTCACTTTTGTGAATGGAACAAGCATTGTATCTATTTATGCCTATACTTGGTCAATGGATATCCCATACCAATCAAAGGTAAATATATTCTTGACCTAAATTAGAAATTACTTTTCATATAGATTGAAAAAAGGCTCAAAATTGGTGACCCAAATCTAATCTTAATTCTGGATTGTGTAGCACATCTAAAACATTTGATTTTGAATCTTATGGTGTGTGCGAATCTTGTATTCAAGGCAAGATGATTCGTGCCCTTTTTGTTGAAAAGGAAATCGAACTAGTAAGTTATTGGCCTCATTACATAAAATATGCGTGGTCCAATAACAAATACAACCAGAGATGGTAATGGCTATTTCACTTTATTTACCGACGATTTAAGTAGATATTATATTTGTTTCTACTTAATGAGGTGCTAAGAGAAATCTTTGAAAAGTTCAAAGAGCTTCAATGTGAAGTAGCTAACCACCAAGAGTATTAGATCAAGGACTTACGACCAAATCGTAAAAGTAATATCTAAGTATTGACTTTGATTTTCACCAAAAGTATTGTGAAATCACTACTACAAATACAGGCAATAACAACGCCCCATCAACAACGCATACTCACGAAAATAAAGAAAAACCGTTGTGGAATGGATAATTATTTTTCCGCGGAATTTTATTAAACCTAATAACAACGGTATTAGTTTTTCGAACGTTGTTATTAGTTTTAACAACGGCGTGAACTAAAATAACCGTTGTAAATAAATTTACTAATAACAACAGTCTATTCTATATCCGTTGTTATTAATTTAGCGCGAAATAATGAAAATTAATAACAACGGGTATGAAAAACCCGTTGTTATAATGTGTTATTAATTTGGCGCATTATTTGGCTTAAATTAATAACAACGGATATGATTTTGTTGTACGTTGTTGTTAGTTGTAACAACGGATATAACTTTTTTAACCGTTGTAAATAAGGAACCTAATAACAACGGTGACTATGAATAATAACCGTTGTCAATACTTTTAATAAAGATGAAAAAAACACACAACACTAATAATAATGTACTGCAACATAAAAACACAAACACAAAGCGATTATAATGCATCACAAAACCACAAACACTAATAATTTATTGATTTCCTGATCGTCTCTTTGTCATCATCTCCCTCTGCTATTTCTTATTAATCAGGTATTCTAATAATTTTTCTTTATTGATTTCCTGAATTTCGTTTATTTGTGAATTAGTTGCCTTATACATTGCATTTTCTTAATTAGTTGGCTTATTATTGAATTAGTTTTAATTAGTTGGATTTTCTGAATTACTTGGCTTACTATATGTACTACGAATGTAGATAAATGACTCGAAGTTGGATGAATGCTGCGAATATGAGTGACCCAAACTATAAGGATGGTTTAGCTGAATTTTATGAAGTCGTTGCGAACAATTTGAATGGTTCTTCTAGTATTCCATGCCCTTGTGAAAGATGTGGTAATATTAGGTATATGGCTATTCCGGACGTTAAAATTCACCTAGAAAAGTATAGTTTTAGTCGATCCTATACCCGTTGGATTTTGCATGGGG
>JAIUZE010010272.1:0-36855 GCA_022085475.1 Heliosperma pusillum
CGCAAGACGAGTCGGGAAAAGTCAACGAAAGTCACAGTCGACTTAAAAGTCGAGAAAAGTCAAAAATGACTTAAAAGTCAAGAAAAGTTTATGACGACTTAAAAATAAATAAAAAGTCAATGACGACTTTAAAAAGTCAAGAAAAAGTCAAAGACGGTTTAAAAGTCAAGAAAAGTCAAAGATGACCAAAACGGTCTTTTCATGAAATCTCTCAAAAATTCCAAATACGAACGCGGAATTTCAAAATACGACTCGGAACAAAAATTCCTATATTAAAAACTTAAGTTCTACTGAAAAGTATCCATAAGCTATTGCTTAAGCAAATTGGGTACTTTTCGGGTTGTTACATTAGATCTATTTCACCCATGAGTAGCTAATCTGCATGCTAGGGCTAGGGTGAACTATTGTGGATCCGGGATTTGGGGGTTCCAATTAAACCGTTTATGCATCTGAACCTATTTTTGATTAAATTGTCGTTTGACTGACCTAGGACGCTAGGTTATCATTTGTTTAGTGTATTTCCCCTGAGACTGACCAAGTGATTGGGAAGATAAACCTGACACCAATCGGCATAGCCTTATACCGATCGGTAGACATATAGGATAGTGATTTCTGTGAGACCGAACCAGTTATCAGAGTCGCTAGGGGTGGTTAGGAGGCCGAACAAGCAACTTTCTCACCCTTTAGACTGTTTAGACCTTGGCTCAACCTATCCCTTTGACACCATAGTGAACCCGTTCTGCCCTAGTCTTCGTTTCATCTGATTTTCATAAATTTACTTCGTTTTATATTTGTTTTCATTTATTCACTGCTTTCAATTTTGTACCTTCTAAACTCACCTCTCAACCTGTTAAACCTGTCACCTTAGCAGAATTGAATATCGACCTAAACTGATTAGATACATCACGCCTCCCTGTGATCGACCTGGACCTATCACTAGCTGCCCTAGTTAGTTTTAGTTTGGACTTATAAATATTGTTTGATAGCGGACTTAGAACGACATAAATCTCGCTTATCAACTACTCCTCGAGTGGCCTTGAGATATTGGATAACCCTGACAACGGGTTGAACAATTCCTATCGCATTACTCCCTTCGTACACTCACAGTCCTTCATGACCCAATAATTGCCCATTCACCCCTTTTTATAGAATGGCTTGGGGCAAAAATCAAAGTCAATTAGAAACTATGTCGACTTGGGCGAATAGTCTCTAATCTAAAGAATTGACTCAAAAAGAATACTATAGTAGCTCTCGCCACGACCAGGCTTTATGAATTACCAGAACTTTATAAGCGGTCATTGCCCGACACAGTGTCCCATACAGTCTGCCTATGTGATCGACTAGTCATCTCATATGACTCTATGGCACTTGAACTTGCCATCAATCGCATCACACTCCAGTCACTTTGAAACGTCACCTCATGTAAGCAACTAGGGGCCAAGGCTATGTTAATCCAGTTCACTTTAATAGGGTTCAAAGTTATCACTACAACCTATTTGGATATAACAAAGCACAATAATAAGTTTTAGAAACTCAAACGATAAATGCGATTTATCACATATGAACAATCAACACAATGTTATTGCTTCATATCTTATAATCTAAAGTATACAAGTTCCATAATACTCCATGGTCATCTTGTCTAAATGCAATAAAAGCTTGGATGGTGGATATATTATGTATACATTTGTTCCAACTTTATGAATTGGTCCTTTTCTTTCCAATCATCGTTATTTCTAATAACATGAAGAATTCAAAGTACACTTTTAGATCTCTATCTAGAGTTGGGTTCTGTAATCTTGAAAGATGCTCCCACTTGTTATCATGATAACCACGTGATGGGTATCTTGGTGGAAGGGTCTACTTATTAGATCCTTGTAATCCACCTCATCCTCATCATCATGTAATAAGACTCTATTCGTATAATTTTCAATGATTGACACTTCAATCATCCCTTTTATTTATTCGCTTTTAATATAACAAAATTTAGCCTTAGATTTTGTCAGATCCTTTACAGTTTTGGAAACTTGGGTTCGTGTGACACTTAACACGCAACTAAGTTATTATTACCAAACACATAAATAAACTCATAGTTCTCCTCGAGAATCTCATGGACATTCATGAAGGCTATTCAATGACTCTCATGTGGATTACTTGTTATCAACTTGTGATGCTCCAAGCATACAACTTATCAAGGTATGTGTATATCTTGGCATATATGATTGGCTTAATGGCGGAAACATTAGCAATCATGTGTATCCTCTCTCATCTATCACTATAGATTTTTGATACCTACGCCTAGTCTTTCATCTAAAATGATTTCTCAAACACTCCTCCACGGAAGGCAATGTCAGTACATCATTCCCAATGACCAATATGTCTCCTACATACGATACATGGGAGATATTCTTGCCTCAGATACAATATGCTTCTTCCAAGTCTTTCATCTAGAAATGATTTCCTAAACATTCCTCCACGGAAGGCAATGTTAGTACATTATTCCTAATGATTGATATGTCTCTTACATAAAGACATGGAAGACAATGTACTCCCACTAATCTTCATGTCCATACATGATTATTTTTCACTCCCACTAATCCTCATGTCCACACATGATAGATCTATCTCCCACTTAACTACATGCATAAATATGGCTCTTCGACAATTCGAGGAAACCATTCTCTCTTGTTATGCCATGAGTGTTCTCTTAGGATCACACATTGATCTCCTAAGTTTTGAACGACAACTTTTCCACTTCTAAATGCCCATTTAGAAAGGTAACTTTTAACAACTCTTTGTCATTTGTCATACATATACGTGGTGTAGATGCAATAATCTCGGATCTCAAAGATGGTTATATTTTAACTTATATATAATACTTCACAATAAAGTTTTATTGACCCTAGGGAGGTCCAAACCTCCCAAAGTAATTTTATATGTGTACTATCCATCTTGTATTCTTAAGGCTCTTATGCAACAAATTCGAATTGGAAATTATAATCGCCAATCTATAGATCATAATTATTACTTTAAAAAAGTAGATATCTTCACTATAAGCTTCTACTATAAGCTTATGACCTTGGATGAATTAAGAACATTTTCTCTTGTCTTTGTTTGTGGCATATTTTCTCCCACTCTATCCTTTCGTAATTACGCTTATTTACGTGAAGGATAACACCATGAGCAACAAACAGTTTTGTTTCTTTAGGTGTAAATGAAAAAAACTCTTGTAAGGTAGCTTCATGAGCTCTATTCCTTAGTCACAAACAACTTTGTTCTCCAGGTATAAGTGGGGTATGATTCTCGTATTAACTCTTATTAACTTTGAGCGATCTATAGTAGACTTATTGGTTTAGACTTTAGAATTCTAGCTTCTCTATAGACTCACTCTATTTAAGCAAAATACTTGAACTCTTATCCATGTCTTGAACAAATTTAGGATTCTTAACCCTTCCATAGCTAGTACGGAGTCTAATTGGTGTTTGAAAGATCTTATCTTAGGGCTTATATGGATTGTAAATCCCCATATGTGAGTTCATTAACTCGATTTGACTATGCAATTGATCTTTCTTATTTCAAATAAGTTGTGATACTTAGTCATAAGTCCATAAGTGAAAATCCAATTCATAACTTATGTAATTATAATGATCCAATCATTATATTTTCTCATATGATCAATTTGTCACAATACTTTATGTTTAAGATATTAACTTTGTATAATGAAAGGCTTAGAACATAAATTCCACAAACATAATGACTTGGGCTGAAAACCAAGCTATCATTATATAGTACAACAATTGTCTTATAAAATGGAAATAATAACCAGTTTCCATGTCTAACACGGAAATAAAAAGTTCCAAAACGACATTCAAAATAACTAGAAAGACAAATAGCAAGAACGCCAAGCTAATCCTCAGGTCTCCTCTATGTGGTGACTACCTTAGCTCCCTTATCTTAGAGATTCCCTAAAGCTTGCTTTACCTTGTCTTTATTCTCATGCCCTTAATCAAATTAGGAGAATGAGAACTACAACTTGTATCAAAATACCAAAGTTGAGATTAATATCAATAACATAAACATCCGGGAGAACTATTATCTATTGGAAGAACTCGTACAGTCTTAATATCTCCCAAATATCTTAGACAAATACGTTTCCAATGGCCTATACCATTACAATAATGGCACTTGTCGTTGGAGGCAACACCCTTCTTAGACTTAGAAGAACTATTCCCAATAGACTTTCTTTGTCCTTAGAAGGTGGGGGCTTGTTCCCTTTGTGTCCACTCTTCTTGAACTTCCCTTTGCTTTTGTCATTTGATGTTCAAAACATCTTTGCTAGTGTTAGCATGGTAGCCCATATCACGCTCGGTTTGCACATGCGTTTTGTGCAACTCATGTAGAGTCGTGGTGACGTTTTGCATGTTTGAAGTTCACCCTAAAATTAACAAACCCTTTGATACGGTTTAGGGAGTGGAGTATGCGGTCAATCACAAGTTGCTCAGGAATCGTTATTCCCTACTTCTGGAGTATCTTGACATGCTCAATCATTTGAGTACGTGGGAGCAAACATATTGACCATCCTTCATGTTTAAGGTCGAATAATTAAGAAGCGACTTCATATTGAATTATCCTAAGAGCTCGTAAAAACATGGTCACGAGTTTAGTGTAGATCTCATATGTAAAATTCATCTTTATGGCATTCCTTTGAAGCTCGATATCCATATAGAAGATTAAGACATTCTTGATCGTGGCCGATTCTATTTGGTAGGTCTCATAGGCCACCTTTACAGCGTTAGTTGACCTTGCATTTAGGAGCGTTGGGAGAAGCCTTGGTGAGGTGACAAAGCTTACCAACACCTTTGGTGGTAAGGCAAAGTTGCACATACCAATTCACGAAATTAGAACAATTTTTTTCGAATTTGCATTGATCCATAAAGGATCTAAGCCATGATACGGTGATACGTGATGGTGCGGGAGGTCGAACCTCGTTATCGTTTTCCGACATTGCGAATAAATAAGTTTGACTACAAAATAGAAAAATGAAAGAAATATCAACATTTATCGTTTTTAAATACTTGTAAACATTTTAAACAAGTTTAGCATTTATATAATGACCTCTATCTAATTACATAAATGATTCCAAGACCCAAATCCTATATTAACTCGGGTTTATGTGAGCCACGGACTCCACGACCTTCATTAATATTACTTGGTGGGTTAACTCTTTAACCGATTCTACCATTAGAATTCTTGGTCGATGAAATAATCTATTGTCATCTTTAGCCCGGAACACATGGGCCACGGATTCAAATCTTTCCGTTGAGTTCAACCAAATTTCGATGCAATAACGATTTATTGCCCCACTTACCCAACGTAATAAGTTTAGCACCTCGGTGAGCCGAACCTACTTCCTTACGAAATTGGGATTCATGGGTTCTACTATTTGTTAAGGCTAAATCTCAATTAATAAATAGAGGTCAAGTCAATTAATATTATCTATCTCCTTTTAAGTGAACAAAATAGATGAACTATCGATAATTGTAGTTGACGCAGTCGATTGACTCGATAAAAAGCATGTCTGACTTATATGGCGATTTGGCATGCATGTGACATATAAATAAAAATGCAAGAAATAAAATAATCTCCTAGTATGGCCTTCCTATAAATTGAAAATCAAATAATCTATTTACAAATTCGGAAACCAACTTCTTTGGTCCCTTGAACTTCATGTGCACGCCTCCCAAGGACACCGTCTTTTTCGGAACGCTTTTTCGAATAGCTCCGTCTTTAGGAAACTCCGGGATTACAAATAATTACAAAATGTATAATAAAATTACAAGACTTTCCTATTATAGATATGTAAAAATAAAATATTACAAGAAAAGTGATACGAGATCACATAAAATTACAATCGAATCAATATTCCCTTACATTACGGGTAATATCGACTAAAACTAAGGCCATACTAAGACAAATTACATTATTCAAAATTACATAATCCAAAAATGACATTCATTCATTCAAAATGCAGCATAATTGTATGTAAACTCATGCAATATTAATGTGCCAAATTGCCCTAATAAGCTTATATCGTATATAAACTCGGTTTTATGGAAATGCGTGATAATAACAAATTAAAATCACAAATTAATACTTAAATCAAATTTAAGTCCAAGTTAATTACCCTAACTATTTTAGGAGTCCAAAATTAGTCTCCACTAATCATTTGACAATAATTCAACTCGGTTTTGGATTATTGCTCGGTTTTGAACCTTATTAACATAACTTTTATGTAACAATTCAAAATTAAATTACAATAATTTATAAATTTGAAAGTTAAAAATTTGTATATTCTAGAACATTTCCAGGAACATCTTCATGTCACTTTTCGAATCATTTTAGAGAAAAATATAGTTACTATTAATCGATTTTATCAAATAAAATACAAAAATCACACAAAAAATTTAATTTTCAACTTATACATCTGATATGTACAATATTTATGAAACATATGATAATTTTCTCATGCCAAAAATTAATTTTAGCTATTTATGCCAAAATAATTACTATTTATGCCTTTTTAACTATTAAAAATCATAAATCATGCAAAATAAATCATATTTATTTTAAATCTTACATACAGTAGGTTACATATGCATGTGATATCATACTTAACTTTCATAGGCAGATTCGAAATTTAACTATTTTTAGTCATAAAATGTTCATTTTACTCATTAAAATGATTTTATTTAATCAAAACTCATTAAATAAAGCAATAATCTTCCATAAATCATCAAAAAGACCTATACTAATTATAGGACCAAGAGGTATAATATGCTTAAAAACTTTCGTGACTTTATCATATAAATCACTAATCTTCTAGTTTTATTTTGTTACTTGAACTCGTAAAAACTTTGTAAAACCGATTGCATGCAACATCCTATGCTCTGATACCAATTGATAGGTTCGTATACCTACTCATAAGACACTTCTTACGATTAACTAATTAACTCTTTAATTAGTTTCCAAGATCTAGTGCATGCAAACTATATAAAACAAAGATAAGAAGAAAACATGTTTCCTCACATTGGTTTTGGACGAAATGGGCACAAGAGTAAGACTCCTTCTTACTCGTGTTCTTGAGCTTAAATGATTATGGAATGATTTTCCTCAAGTTTCAAGTATAGAACACTCCAATAAGCTGCACCTAGACTATTCCAAATCTCCACATATATCATATACTAGATGATACATATGGAACCCTTAAATAATATTAATAATACAACTATTACTACACTTAGTAATATTGTGAATCTTGTTAGTAATATATATATATATATATATATATATATATATATATGAGAACTTGAGTTTGTGAGAAATTTCTTTTAAAACACAACTTCTCTAAGTTGTAGTGTAAGAATTTAGTGTGAGAGAAGGCATGAGAATTGAAGTGGAAAAATGAGAACTTATTCTCATCACAATGGGGTGGGGGCCGTCGGTCTTGGGTGAGGTGGAAGGACAAGCATGCTTGCTTTTTGTCTTACCCAAAACACTAGGGTAGGCTATATAGGTATAGGTGTGTAATCATGATGTTTAAGCATTAAAACATGAACTAATCACCACACTAATACCCATCACTCAATTCGGCCCCCTAATGTAAAATGAACACAATTTTATCTTTTGTAATTTGTCATATGTCACATATGTGATATGTGATATATGATATGTGATATGTGATATGTGATATGTGATATGTGACATGTTGCATGTAATTATATTTATAAATGTATATTTAACTAATTTAAATATAATATTATAACAAATAAATTACACTTAACATTTTAAGCAATAATTCATAATTACATGTATGTAAAATGGGTCATCTATGAGAATGATGAGACAATGATGAGAGAGAAAGTTAGAGAGAAGTCCTCCTAATTTTCTAGGGTTCTTGGTTTTTGTGCAATGGCTAAAAACAATACTGCTAATCATTCTCAAAGTTCTACAAAATCAAATAGTAAAAATAATAGTGCATCCATTAATATAAACACAATCACAAATAACAACTCATTAAATAATACAAACACACATAGTAAAATAGATACTGCTGAAAATACTACTTAAATGAAGTCGATGGATACTCGTAGTAACGAAGTTCAGGTAGCAAGGGAGACGGTTCAGCAACGACTACAAGAGAGATCTATGGGGTCAGGAATGACTGAAGATGAGCAGAAATGACAATGGCATGAGGTTATGTCGAAAAGGAAGAAACAAGAGATGAATCGAGCTAGGGATGATAAATTGGAATCAATTGAAGAAAGGGAGGCAGTTGAGTGTGTGCCTAAAGGTAATGCTCTTAGACTTATGATAGATGATGTTCAAGAGAAGATTAAATATTGGTCTTCTGCAGTTTATGGGTATGTTATGGGGGCAAACCTCCTCGTATGGTTTTAGAGGGTTTTCTTAGAAGAACTCTTGTGGATTATGTTGCTTCTAAGATTTCCTTCTTGCCAAATGGCCTATTTGTGATTTGTTTTGAGGAACTAGAACACCAACAACTTGTTTTAAATAAGGGCATAATGTTACTAGATGGTAAACCAATTATTTTAAGGCCATGGGATCCAAATGTGAAAATGGCTAAGGTATCTGTTAAGGAGGTTCCCATTTGGATCAAATTTGTTGGTCTTGACTTGAAATTCTAGGGGGATAAGTGTTTGGATAAACTGGCTTCATTAGTTGGTAAATTTCAAAGAATTGATGATGTTACTAAGATGCGAACCCTACTAGGATTTGCTAAGGTTATAGTTGAGGTTGAGGTTGACCAACATTTTCCTAATCAGATTGTTTTTGAGGATGAGAAAGGACAGGAGATAAATTTGACAGTGGAATATGATTGGATACCAGTTACGAGTCAGAATTGCAAAGGCATGGGACATAGTTTGGAGGTATGTAGGAAGAGTAGGGTTTCTATACCTTCCAAATCAGTGTCAGGCCCTCAAAGACAAGTATGGAAAAGGAAGGAAGATCCTGTGAAGGTTCTTGAGCAGCATGAGTTTCCAAGGTTGCAGAAGAGTCTGGGTGTACTAAGTAAACATAGGACCATAATGAAAGAGAAGGACAAGACTGGTGGACCTGAGATGGCAACCCCAGCTAATACTCCTGTCATTATGAGTTATGGTTCTTTGCTTACCCGTGCTAGAGTTATTACTAGGCTCACCAGGCATGAGACGAGGATACCTGAAGGACAACAAAGTGGTTTTGTGTTGCAATTTAATAGTGCATTGGGGAAAGGTTCTACAATGGTTGATACAGGTGGAGGGGATGAGAATCCCCCTTCTCATCATGACTAGAATTGGAGTGTGGAATATTAGGGGCCTAAATAATGATCTTAAACAAAAATATATTAAATGGTATCTTCATCGGGCTGATGTGGAGATATTTGGGCTCCTTGAGACATAGGTGAAATCTTTGTCTCTAAATAAAGTAGAAGGAAATGTATGTAGTGGCTGGTCTTATGTCACTAATAATAATCATAATGATGGAGGTAGAATTTGGGTCTTATGGAAGAATCAGAGGCTTAGTGTGGATGAATTGGAGATGTCATCTCAGATTATTCATCTCAAGGTTCAACAGTTGAGTAATAGTAGGATCTATTATACTACTTTTGTGTATGGGTTTAATAAAGTTGAAAAGAGAGGTCCTCTATGGAATGATTTAATTAGAATTAATCTTGTGGAACCTTGGATCATCTTAGGGGATTTTAATAATGTGTTAAATGCTAGTGAGAAGATTGGTTTGCCTGTAAAGGACTCAGAGACAATGCCTTTTCAGAATGCCATTAATAAATGTGATCTGAGTAATATAAAGACTTTGGGGGCTTTCTTCACATGGAATAATAAACAACCTAGTGGGACTAGAGTGTTTAGTAGGATTGACAGGGTTTTGGTTAATGATGGATGGCTTAATTTTAAACCTAATGCATATGCATACTATGGCCCTGAAGGAGATTATGATCACTGTCCTTTCTTGATTGAGGAGGGAGGAATGATTCCTGTTGTAAAGAAACCTTTCAAATTCTTTAACATGTGGAGTAAGGTAGATGATTATCAGGATGTAGTAAGAATAGGCTGGTCTAGACAGGTTGTGGGATCCCCAAAATTTAGAGTAGTTTCTAAACTGAAGCAGCTTAAACCGCTCCTCAAAGCCTTGAATAAGGAGTTGTTTTCTGATATAGTGAGGAATGCTGATGTGGCATATGAAATGTTGATGAATTTTCAGAGAGAACTTCAACAAGATCCTTTTAACTTTGATCTCATGGACAAGGAGCACCAAACTAGGAACAGCTATAAAATGCTTGCAAAGGCAAAGGAGGATTATTTAAGGCAAAAAGCTAAGTGCCAATGGGCAAAGGATGGAGACACCAATTCTGCTATGTTCCATAAAGTTATTAAACAAAGGCAAATTCAGAATAAGGTGTTCAGAATTGAGAGCATGAATGGAGTTACATATGATAAACCTGAGGACATTCAGAAGGCTTTTGAGGAATATTATCAGGCTCTTTTGGGATCCTGTGCTGTTACTTCTGACTTCTTTCCTCAAGAAAGATCATCTTTGGATTAAATGGATAGACAAGATTTATTTGAAAGGGAGGAATTGGCTCAATTATGTTCCTAGTAGCTCGAGTTCATTGGCTTGGAGGAAGATATGTGCAGTCAAGGATGCTCTCAAAGATGCTTTTATAGCAGGGGAATAGCAGGATGGTGATGAATATACTATCTTGAAAGGGTAAAATTGGCTGACTGGTGACACAAACATAAGGATGCCTTGGTGCTGTACTGTTTGGAATAAAATGAATATACCAAAGCATAACTTCATTTTCTGGTTGGTTAACAGAGGAAGATTATTACCACTTGATAGAATGCAGAGAATGGGGTTTGCAGGAAGTACCAACTGTTATTTATGTGGGACTAATGTTGAAGATCATCAGCATCTGTTCCATGATTGATGTTATGCAAATAAATGCTATGAATGCTTGGATGAATGGACTCAGATTTCTCCCAATGGAGGCCATACACCAGAAGCTCTGGTCAGGATGAGGAAGCCTACCAGGTTCATCAGGAAAGTGTATTGGTCTTTGGTGGTTGTTGTATATTATGGCATATGGATGAGCAGGAATAAATCCAGATTGAAGGCATATGTGATCAGGCCTGAGCAGATTATCCAGGGGATCAGATGTCAAGCTAAACTGAGATTGATGCAGTTGGAGCTAGGGAAGATTAACCAGGAAGAGTATCAGTGGTGTAGGAGTAAGCAATTGCTATAATTCGAAATATTAATGCAGCCAATCTTGATTTATTAATCTCTAATGTAAGCACTTGTTTGTAAAAGGAATGATGTATTGGTTGGCCATGAGCCTTATTAATCATACTTGCATTTGCACCAAAAAAATGGGTCATCTCACATTTAGTTAATTCAATCTACAACATTTGCAATTATGATTAACCGATCAATCTTATCTCAAAATATTTCATAAACATTAATCAATTTTAGTAATATAACATTGAATTACTAAATAGGATCTTATTTAATCGTATTACAATAAGATATGATTCTCACATACAATTTAAACTCGTTCAATTCAAGGGATTAATTAATTTGTATCGCTAGACAATTAATTAACTTTCATGATTAGGGAATCGTCCTTTCGGTGTGACATCAAGGGATCAACTGATCATCACCATCATACGACAGTAACGTCAAACTCTAGTAAGCCAATCGTTACCGATTAATGTGGACCAGTTGACTATAATGTTAATCATCCCTTTGTATTCTTGTTAATGAGATTTAATTAAGTGATCGCACTATTGTTGATGACACTGATTCCAACACAATCTTCTCTTCTCAACACGCTGCTACGCCCTCTAACCCAATTTATCATTAAACTCTTACTTATATCCTTTACTGTCATCATTCAATCTTAGTTAAAATCGCTTAACACTTTAACACCACACCACCAAATATACTTCAATCCCAAACACCATTAATTCTTCACCTCACATAGAATCCACTCAAACATGATACACTCTAACACTATATCCCCACAAAATCCTCCAAATGACAATGAACCATTTACAACCTCAAGCACACCATAATCAAATTTCACGACTTGCTCGTACTCCTTTAAGTCCAAAACATCCCAATCCACATGTGAAAATACCCCAACAATCAAACCTCTCGACCAAAATCTAAAAGTACAAGGAACTCAACAATAACGACTGTTAATTCCACCGATTAGACTCTACTCTTAAACCCACAAGACAACAGTTAACGAAACGATAACAATAAAATACGACCTCTATACATATGCCCAACACAAAATTACTACAAGCTCTCAAAACTCGATACTCTAACGAACTCATGGAGACTCGCGTTATCACATGATCGTCATAACAGACCACCAAACTAATGACACGATTACACAATAGAAGACTAAACAAACCATGATAAAGATAACCTCATTCGGCACGCACATACTACCAATACTTCCCCAACACTTGCCTCTAAGCGCTACACAAAAACACTCAAATCTCAGTCTCCTTAATCCATCATACGAGTAACAAGCTAATAATAACACATAGTAATCCCAACAAAAAAGCTAGATTCCAATAATCCCAAACGTCACCCTCAAATCCACACAACGACGACACATTACTCTCTTTTTGCTCACAAATCCACATTCTTACCACCCAATACCACAAAAATTAACCCGACAACACAACTAATTAGGAACTATCACCTCGACGCTTCACATTCCCTTACTAATATGAAAACAAACCGCAAGACCATTACACTTGAAACTACCTCCACACTCAATTATAACATCTATCAAATAATACTATAACCTTCGCATAACTTCCTTAACTCAAACCATAACAGGTCCTCTTTTATCAACCTCTCTCTCCCCGCGAAATGACTCACAAGGTACTAAGACTAATATCTCAAAATAGCTACCAATTACCATTATAATAAGCTCTTTAATTCAACATTCCCATGCAAGATTTCAATATAGACCAACAATACCGTCTAGATTTCTATTCGAAATTCCACATTTGAATCTCTTATCTCCCAATTACTTCTACCTAAAATTTCAAACCACCAAATTCTATGATAGCGAGCGATATCTGATCAATATACCACCAAATGCGCATACATCTCACACAATTTACCCTTAAAATACTTCCGAGGTCATAAACGTTTCCACCAAAAGTTTCACACCCGTTTCGATTACCAACCACCAATTGCCCACAAACGATTATTCGCTAATATATATCATACTCTTATATCACAAAATCACTCATCTTCTCATTCGACCACCTCCCCTTCTTATTTCTTATTGAACTATGCACTTTGCATCTCTAATATTTACCCCAAAATATGATCCTCTAAATATTCCTCTTCCACTTGTCTCTTTCCAACTCATAATTCCCCAATACAAATCATTTCATGAATTCGTAAATTTCATTCCATTTATGCTATTCTAGTGCTTCAATTTCTCCTTTGCTTTACCAATTCGCTATTTATACTTCTTCGTATTCACACCAATACAATTACTCATTATCCCAAAAATTCACTCTCACTATTCTAGTCCCCCAATAAAGTGACTACCTTCTTATTACCTCAAGATTCCAAACTCAGCAACACGTCGCTACACCCTTCTAATCATATGCCATAATAATTTCTTTTTCACACTATTTTCCTTTATTTCCTACTAATAAGCTCGTACAATCAATGAAACTCCTCATATAATATTATCATCTATCCTTAGCATACCTCAAAACCATGCTTACCTCATATCATACCTCCCAAAGTATTTCATCGCCATAATCTTCTCTTAGTAACCCGAATGTCTAGCAAAACAATCACATCCAAGTCTCATTTACACATCAAGCGAACTAATCTCTCTAGGTATCATCATCATTACATTCCTCTATATCGCTACTCATCGCATATTTCCCTAATCAACTAATACATTCTTATTTCCCTCAATATATACTCTTATTCCCATTTATAACCATTCATATCTCTCTTCTTATAAGGCTCATCAATCTTTCCGTCCTAACCATATATAACAACGTACATGTCTCACAAAACAATACAATCATGGAGAACATTATTCACTTATGAAATTCGTCAAACTCACTCCCAAAGACGACATTTCCGTACACATTCAAAATATGGAACAAATTAATACATAACTTAACGAAACAATACATTAACCTAACAATTTCACAATTCACCTGCTGTGGCCAAGCCACTCGACCGAGTGCAACACACTCGGTCGATTACAAGACACTCGGTCGAGTACACACTCTACTCGGCCGAGTACGACGCACTCGGTCGAGTACACGTTCCTATAACCATCCATAAATAAACAAATTGAAGACACTCATGTCGAGTGAAAAGTGCACTCGGTTGAGTACCTGTAGATACCTCGTTTCTATACCTTCCGCCAACCACGCAGTGATGATTGGGCCGCATGTTTGGTATGCGAAACGATTTATGAGGCTTCATAAGTTTATCGTCGAGTGATAGCTCAATTACTTGTGTCTACCCCTTGGCCGTAATTTACGTGCCGATACGGTCGTTTTGACAGTCATTAGAGTTTATTTGGAGTCCGAGTCAAAAACCGCTTCATATTCTATAAACCGTCTCTTAAAACCGAGTGTGAACGCTCGAGAATATTCCGGATATTTTAATATTACAAAACTTATCTTTTTTGGTAAAATATATCCGTATTTTATTTAGAAAGAATTCGAGATCAACCGCAATTCCATGATAGGAAACACGGAAATCTTTTTTTCAAAGTAGGAAACTTCTAAGGAAATGATGCAGCAGGTGCCACGCCTCTTCCAAGAAGCGCAGTGCCTCCTGCGCCTCTTTCCCAGGATTGTTTTGCCTGTTTCCGGAATATTTTCTAGATTCCTTTCTGTGTTCGAGTTATTCCAAAACTCTTCGGATTTTTCCCTATAAAAGGAGAGGTTCGTTCTCACTTTCAAGGCACACGAGTGTTTCGCCCCTTCTCTTCTCTCACTTTGCATTCTAGACCTTGCTATAAGCTTTTTGATATATACGTGCTTGATCAATCAACCACATAAGCTCAGATCCTTCTGGGTACCCGTCTCGTTTTGCATTGACCGAACAATTTGACCACTACACTTAATCAATTAATCAATCAATCTTTTAATCAGTTTTTGATCCTCTTACGAGGGCACTTTATTTACATTCGAGTCGAACTATCACTAAAACGCAACTTAGTTAATCTCGTTTCATCAACATGTAAGTTTGAGGGTGTAATAATCCCATCTTTTGTATTTTATTTTGTACTTTATTTAATTCATGTAAGATTCATGTCGTACTTATGTCAAACCTTTTCAAAACCTTTTTAATAGTCTTATTTGAATCACCTTTTTCATATTTAGATAGTTCGTTTTTATCCCTAATAATTCAATATTAGCGGGTTTTTGTCATCTTTAGATCAAGATCGTGTCTTTAGAGGTTATATCTGTTCATATTTAGTCTTTGAATTCGTATTTGATATAATTTAGTGCAAATTTAATTAATCTATTAAATCATCTTTATTCGACTTATAAATCGATAATAAACCGTAAAATCACCATTGAATACTAACTGATCGCGATTCTGGCTTCACAGCCAGAACCCACCTCTAGAACAGACGCACGGGTTGATGCGCCTCTTCCAGAGGACACATCTGTTGGAGTAAGTGTCCTCAACAATAGTGCGATCACTTAATTAAATCTCAATAACAAGAATACAAAGGGATGATTAACATTATAGTCAACTGGTCCACATTAATCGGTAACGATTGGCTTACTAGAGTTTGACGTTACTGTCGTATGATGGTGGTGATCAGTT
Organism: Heliosperma pusillum; assembly: GCA_022085475.1. Classification (NCBI taxonomy): domain Eukaryota; kingdom Viridiplantae; phylum Streptophyta; class Magnoliopsida; order Caryophyllales; family Caryophyllaceae; genus Heliosperma; species Heliosperma pusillum. The sequence continues at coordinate 15,937 of JAIUZE010010272.1, forward strand.
GATCCCTTGATGTCACACCGAAAGGACGATTTCCTAATCATGAAAGTTAATTAATTGTCTAGCGATACAGATTAATTAATCCCTTGAATTGAACGAGTTTAAATTGTATGTGAGAATCATATCTTATTGTAATACGATTAAATAAGATCCAATTTAGTAATTCAATGTTATATTACTAAAATTGATTAATGTGTATGAAACATTTTGAGATAAGATTGATCGGTTAATCATAATTGCAAATGTTGTAGATTGAATTAACTAAATGTGAGATGACCCATTTTTTTGGGTGCAAATGCAAGTATGATTAATAAGGCTCATGGCCAACCAATACATCATTCCTTTTACAAACAAGTGCTTACATTAGAGATTAATAAATCAAGATTGGCTGCATTAATATTTCGAATTATAGCAATTGCTTACTCCTACACCACTGATACTCTTCCTGGTTAATCTTCCCTAGCTCCAACTGCATCAATCTCAGTTTAGCTTGACATCTGATCCCCTGGATAATCTGCTCAGGCCTGATCACATATGCCTTCAATCTGGATTTATTCCTGCTCATCCATATGCCATAATATACAACAACCACCAAAGACCAATACACTTTCCTGATGAACCTGGTAGGCTTCCTCATCCTGACCAGAGCTTCTGGTGTATGGCCTCCATTGGGAGAAATCTGAGTCCATTCATCCAAGCATTCATAGCATTTATTTGCATAACATCAATCATGGAACAGATGCTGATGATCTTCAACATTAGTCCCACATAAATAACAGTTGGTACTTCCTGCAAACCCCATTCTCTGCATTCTATCAAGTGGTAATAATCTTCCTCTGTTAACCAACCAGAAAATGAAGTTATGCTTTGGTATATTCATTCTATTCCAGACAGTACAGCACCAAGGCATCCTTATGTTTGTGTCACCAGTCAGCCAATTTTACCCTTTCAAGATAGTATATTCATCACCATCCTGCTATTCCCCTGCTATAAAAGCATCTTTGAGAGCATCCTTGACTGCACATATCTTCCTCCAAGCCAATGAACTCGAGCTACTAGGAACATAATTGAGCCAATTCCTCCCTTTCAAATAAATCTTGTCTATCCATTTAATCCAAAGATGATCTTTCTTGAGGAAAGAAGTCAGAAGTAACAGCACAGGATGCCAAAAGAGCCTCATAATATTCCTCAAAAGCCTTCTGAATGTCCTCAGGTTTATCATATGTAACTCCATCATGCTCTCAATTCTGAACACCTTATTCTGAATTTGCCTTTGTTTAATAACTTTATGGAACATAGCAGAATTGGTGTCTCCATCCTTTGCCCATTGGCACTTAGCCTTTTGCCTTAAATAATCCTCCTTTGCCTTTGCAAGCATTTTATAGCTGATCCAAGTCAATTAATTGTATATCGATACAGATTAATTTATCCCTTAAATATAACAATTTTTCAAGTGAGAATTATGTCTTATTGTAATATGATTAAATAACATTCAATTTGATAATATAATCGTTATATTAGTAAGAATGAATGTTTATGAAACATTTGAGATAAGCATAATTGGTTGATCATAATTACAATTAGTTGTGAATTATGTTAACCAAATATTAGATGACCCATTTTATATATGTGATCATAAATTATTACTTAAAATGTTAAGTTTAATTTATTTGACAAGAGATTGCATTTAAATTAGTTAAATGCATATTTATAAGATAAAATCTATGTCACATATGTGACAAATTATAAAATCACAAAATAAAATGGGCACCCATATTAGCATGGGTGCACCGGTTTTGGTGGGATTAGGAGTAGGTGTTAGGTCTTAATGGTTATTCTAATTAAGAATTAGACAATATGATTGCAACCTAGACCTAGACTACAACCTATTGCATTGTGAAGACAAAAAAAGTAATGGCATGCTCACCCTCCCCTATGCTAGTGTTGCACCGGTTTTGGTTAGTGAATAAGAGGATGTTTTTCCTCTTATTTCACTCATCACATGATCTCATTTTTCCTACTACTCCAACTTCTCACTAGAAATCAAATATTCATAAGAAACCTAAAAAGTTTCATAAGAACTATTGTTCAAGCATTGACACTATATTACTAGTGTAATATATTACTAGTGTAGTAATTTTGAAGTTTTGCATGCATTTTAAGGGTACTCTTATATTGTTCTAGTATATCAATATTTGAGTTATTAGGGAATGTCTTGTTGCAACTAATTGGAGTGTTCCTACACTTGGAACTAGGAAGATCATCCCTCCATCTTAAGCTCAAGAACAAGAGTAAGAAGAAGTCTTACTCTTGTGCCCATTTCGTCCAAAACCAATGTGAGGAAACAAGTTTTCTTCGTATCTTTATTTTATATAGTTTGCATGCATTAGATGTTGGAAACTAATTACAGAATTAATTATTATAGCATAAGAAATGTCTTATAAATAGGTATATGAACCTAACAATTGGTATCAGGGCATAAGGATGTTGCATGCAAATCGGTTTTATAAGTTTGTATGAGTTAAAGTAACTAAATAAAACTATAAATTTGTGATTTATATGATAAAGTCACGAAATATTTATGCATGAAATAACTCTTGTTCCTAAAATGTTTTTGGGTAATTTTGATGATTTATGGAAGATTATTGCTTTGTTTAATGATTTTTAGTTAAATAAACACATTTTAATGAGCAAAATGAACTTTTATTTACTAGATATAGTTAGATTTTGAATATCGCCATGAAATTTGAGTATGATATCACATAAATATTTTACCTACTGTATGTAAAATTTGAGATAAATATCCTTTATTTTGAATGATTTATGATTTTTAATAGTTAAAAAGGCATAAATAGTGATTATTTTGGCATAAATAGCTAAAATGCTTTTTTGGCATGAGAAAATTAGCATATATTGCATAAGTATAGTACATATCACGTGTATAATTTTAAAATTAATTAGATTAATTTTCGTGTGTTTTGAGTATTTTATTTGATAAAATCAATTAAGTGCAACTACATTTTTCTCTAAAATGATTCAAAAATGTTTGACCAAAACTTTGACATGATGATGTTCCTGTAAATGTTTCAGAATATTCAAATTTTTAATTTTCCAATTTATAAATTATTGTAATTAAATTTGGAATTATTACATAAACGTTTTGTGAATAAGGGTAAAAAAACGAGCAATAATGCAAAACCTAGTTGAATTATTGTCAAATAATTAGTAAAAAGTAATTTTTGAGTCCTTAAATAGTTAGGATAATTAACTTGGACTTAAAGTTGATTTAATTATTAATTTGTGATTTTAATTGGTTATTATCACGCATTTCCATAAAATCGGGTTTTTATATGATATAAGGTTATTAGGGCGATTTGACACATTAATATTGCATGAGTTTACATATAATTATGATGCATTTTGAATGAATGAATGTCATTTGGATTTATGTAATTTTGAATTATTTAATTTGTCTTAGTATGACCTTAGTTTTTAATCGATATTACCCGTAATGAAAGGGAATATTGATTCGGTTGTAATTTTATGTGATATCGTATCACTTTTATTGTAACATTTAATTTTTATAAATGTGTAATAGGAAAGTCATGTAATTTTTATTATATATTTTTGTAATTATTTGTAATCCCGGAGTTTCCTAAAGACAGAGCCATTCGGAAAGGCGTTCCGAAAAAGACGATGTCCTTGGGAGGCGTGCACATGAAGTTCAAGGGACCAAAGGAGTTGGTTTCCCAATTTGTAAATAGATTATTTGACTTTTTATTTATAGGAAGGTCATACTAGGAATTTAGTTTATTGCTTGCATTTTATTTATATATCACACGCATGCCAAATCGCCATGTAAATCACTCATGCATTTTATCGAGTTAATCGACCGCGTCAATTATAATTATCGATAGATCACCAATTTTTTTCCCTTAAAGGAGATAGATAATAAATTGACTTGACCTCTATATTTATTAATTGAGATATAGCTTTAACAAATAGTAGAACCCATGAATCCCAATTTCGTAAGGAAGTAGGTTCGGCTCACCGAGGTGCTAAACTTGTTACGTTGGATAAGTGGGGCGATAAATTGTTATTGCATCGAAATTTGGTTGAACTCAACGGAAAAATTAGGGTCCGTGGCCCATGTGTTCCGGGCTAAAGATGACAATAAAGTATTTCATCGACCAAGAATTCTAATGGTAGAATCAGTTAAAGAGTTAACCCACCAACTAATATTAATAAAGGTCGTGAAGTCCGTGGCTCACATAAACCCGAGTTAATATAGGATTTGGGTCTTGGAATCATTTATGAAATCGGGTAGAGGTCATTATATAAATGCTAAACTTGTTTAAAATGTTTACAAGTATTTTAAAATGATAAATGTTGATGTTTCTTTCATTTACAATTTTGTAGTCAAACTTATTTATTTGCAATGTCGGCAAACGATAACGAGGTTCGACCTCCCGCACCACAACTCACCACCATATCATGGCTTAGATCCTTTATGGATCAATGCAAATTCGAAGAGAATTGTTCTAATTTCGCGAATTGGAATGGACAACTTTGCCTTGCCAACAAAGGTGATGGTAAGCTTCGTTACCTCACCAAGGCTTCTCCCAACGCTCCTAAATTCTAGGTCAACTAACGCCGTAAAGGTGGCCTATGAGACCAACAAAAAAGAATCGGCCACGATCAAGAATGTCTTGATCTTCTCTATAGATGCCGAGCTTCAAATGAATGTCATAAAGATGAATTTCACGTAAGAGATCTACACTAAACTCGTGACCATGTTTTCGCGAGCTCTTAGGATCATTTAATATGAAGTCCCTTCTTAATTTTTCAACCTTAAACATGAAGGATGGTCAATATGTTTGCTCCCACGTACTCAAATGATTGAGCATGTCGAGATACTCAAGAAGTAAGGAATAGCGATTCCTGAGCAACTTGTGATTGACCGCATACTCCACTCCTTAAACCCGTATCAAAGGGTTTGTTAATTTTAGGGTGAACTTCAACATGCAAAACGTCACCACGACTCTCCATGAGTTGCACAAAATGGTTGTGCAAACCGAGCGTGATATGGGCTACCATGCTAGCACTAGCAAAGATGTTTTGAACATCAAATGACAAAAGCAAAGGGAAGTTCAAGAAGAGTGGACACAAAGGGAACAAGCCCACGCCTTCTAAGGACAAAGAAAGGCTATTGGGAATAGTTATTCTAAGTCTAAGAAGGGTGTCACCTCCAACGACAAGTGCCATTATTGTAATGGTATAGGCCATTGGAAATGTAATTGCCCCATATATTTGGGAGATATTAAGACTGAACGAGTTCTTCCAGTAGATAATAGTTCTCCCGGATGTTTATGTTATTGATATTAATCTCAACTTTGGTATTTTGATACAAGTTGTAGTTTTCATCCTCCTAATTAGATTAAGGGCATGAGAAGAAAGACAGGGCAAAGCAAGCTATAGGGAATCTCCAAGATAAGGGAGCTAAGGTAGCCACCACATAGAGGAGATCTAAGGATTAGCTTGGCGTTCTTGCTATTTGTCTTTCTAGTTATTTTGAATGTCGTTTGGAATTTTTGATTTCCGTGTTAGACATGGAAACTGGTTATTATTTCCATTATTTAAAGGACAATTGTTGTACTATATAATGATAGCTTGGTTTTCAACCCAAGTCATTATGTTTGTGGAATTTATGTTCTAAACTTTTTGATACGGCTGTCGCAACCCTATCAAAGATAAAACCTAACGGTCTCAACAAAATGCAGTAAAGGCAGTTGGGTGTCGAATCCACGAGAGAGGGAATCCTAAAACTTGCTAAGTCTGTCAAAGTAACGGAATTGGGGGGTTTGTTTAGTTGATTTTCTAACGCTACAAGATGTGAGTTCATAGACCGCAAATTGACTCCTCTAATTAGTTACTAATTACTTGTTAATTTAGTGTCTCATAAAATCTATGTAACATGCATGCAAATTAAAATGCATAATAAAAAGTAAGAAGAAATTTCCTTACATTGGGAAATTTCGGTTTAGATGGGCACAACAAGAAACACCTTTCTTGTTGTTCTTGTGCTAGAAAGAAATAGATGATCCTCCTTGTAATCTTCAAATTAGAAGACCTCCTTTAAGAAGCACCCAAGAGAGAACCCAAACTAATCACTTAGTTTTTGACTAGAAAACACAAGTGATAAGATGAACTAATATTAGATTTTATTACTACTCTAGTAATAGGAAATATTAGTGTTTGAGAGGTTTTAGAGAGATGAGGATTTTTAGTGAGATAAGCATCAAAATAAGAATGAACAAGTAAGCAAAATGAACAACAAAATTGTCCATTTAAGGACACAAGGGTCCGGCCAAGTGAGCCTATGTGGCCTCTTATTTTGCTTAAAATAATCCCATGCAAATTGGTTGAGTGTAGATGTGAATTAGAACATGATCATGTGTCATAAACATGACATGATCACATGTTGTAGTGTAATACAAGAAACAACAATCATCATGTTATACACTACCAAAATTTCGGCACCCACTAGTGTCATGTGGTCCATTTTGATTTTTGATATTTGTCCCACAAATACTTATAATCATATGTTTAATTATCTTGTATAATTAAGGGTTAATTTGATCATATAACAATTATATGACTCAAATTAATAAATAATATACACTTAACTTTTAAGTGATATTTTATCATTATATCAATATATAATGGGTCCCACAATGCCTAGTTAGTTTATTTTACAACTCCTTGTAAATATAATTAACTAATCACCTCTACCTCAAAGTATATGCATAACCTCAACTAATTTAATGAATTAACTATTAATCATTAAATTAAATCTTATTTAATCGTATTAAAATAAGACGTAAAATTTATTCAGTCAATTATCGTATAATTGACTAATAAACTTATCCGGAATGAGTTCGTAACTCAATTTCCAATAATAACTCTCGTAACTAAACATATATCAAATATATATATAAAGTACTAATTAATATGTATCGTATACAAATAATTAGATTTCTGTTTGGGTCTCATCCTATAGGTGTGACCGAAAGGGGTCAGTTGATTACCGCCGTCATACGACAATAACGTCTAACTCTAGTCAGCTGACCGTTATCGATTTACGTTAATCAACTGACGTGGAGTATCAAAATACTAGTCATCCCACTAATATTCCAAAATGAGATTTATAATATAAATGCACTATTGTGGAGGACACTTGCTCCAACAATCTCCCACTTGTCCGATACAAGTTGTGCATATAGCCACACTATTGCGGAGGACTCCTACTCCCACAATATCTCCCACTTGTCTCGACAAGTTGTGTGCTACCAATTCTCTTGTCACTTTTGCGTCACATCCTCCCACTCATCGCAAGGTGTCTTTCAGGTCGCACTTGCGATTGGAAAAATAAATTGAGTGGTTTTCTCGATCTGGAGAGTAACTGTCTGACCGGAAAATCTACCATAGATCTCTTCCGAGCGTGGCCACGCATTTCCAGTCACTACTCCTCGAGTGGCCCGAAGATGTTAATACCCAACGTGGGTGGACAATTCCTGTTGACCCAACTTACACTGTATAATGCAAATCACCATGACCCAGTAGATGCCCATCGGCCTCCTTTCACGGCACGACCTAGGACAAAAACCAAAGTCAATCGGAAAATACACCGACTCAGGTAAATGGTCGCCAGTCTAAAGAATCGACTCATAGGAATATAATAGAAATCCCCGCCACGACCAGGCTTCAACAATTTTGATAAGGGACTCTATCATGGTCACTGTCCGACAGAGTGTCTCTACAGTCTGTCTATGTAAACGATCAGTCATCTCCATGACTCCATGGTGCTGAACCAACCATCGATCGACTTACAATCTAGTCATTGCGAGACGTCACCTTATGCAAATGACTAGGGACGATTACTAAGTTCATCATGTTCACTTGAATTGAGTTCAACCTTTCTTATAACCAATTCGGACAAAACAAAGTAATAAAATTTAGTCAATACTAAATAAAAGAGCTCATATAAAACTCGAACAATGAATGCAATTATCATATATGCAAATATTGATACAACATTCAATTATTACATATCATATAATCTAGAGGAATTCAGGAACTCGTCTTAATCCCATCGAGACGACATGACTGTCATGTTTAGCCTTTGTAAGAGGCTTGGTTAGAGGATCAGCGATGTTATCGTCTGTCCCAACCTTACATACATCTATTTCCTTCCTCTCCACGTAATCTCTAATTACATGGTATTTCCTAAGTACATGTCTAGACTTGTTACTAGACTTGGGCTCCTTTGCTTGAAAGATAGCCCCACTGTTATCACAATACATCGTGATGGGATCTGTGGCAGTAGGGACTACTCCTAGTCCTTCCAAGAACTGCCGAATCCACACAGCTTCCTTTGCAGCCTCTGATGCCGCGAGGTACTCAGCTTCTGTTGTAGAATCCGCAGTCACGCTTTGCTTGAAGCTCTTCCAGCAAACGGCTCCTCCATTCAACATAAAGACATAGCCGGATTGGGATTTTAAATCATCCCTATCAGTTTGGAAACTAGCGTCCGTGTAACCCTTTACACGCAACTCAGTCTCTCCTCCAAACACCAAGAACGAATCTTTAGTCCTTCGTAAGTACTTAAGGATGTTCTTTACGGCTATCCAGTGACTCTCACCTGGATTGGCTTGATAACGACTCGTCATGCTCAAAGCATAGGCGACGTCAGGGCGAGTGCACATCATAGCATACATGATTGACCCAACTGCTGAAGCATAAGGGATCAACTTCATGCGTTCAATCTCCTCGGTGACGGTAGGACTCTGGGATTTACTCAGAGTGATACCATGACCTATTGGAAGAAAGCCTCTCTTAGAGTCTTTCATTTTGAACCGATCAAGAATCTTATCTATATAAGCTTCTTGACTTAATGCTAGTATCCTCTTGGATCTATCTCTATAGATCCGGATACCCAAAATGCGTTGTGCCTCTCCCAAATCCTTCATCTGGAAATGTTTCCCAAGCCACTCCTTGGTAGAAGTAAGCATTGGTATGTCATTCCCAATGAGAAGTATGTCATCCACATACAAGATAAGGAAAGTAACTTTGCTCCCACTAAACTTCATGTATAAACATGGTTCCTCGACACTTCGAGTGAATCCGTTTTGTTTAATTACATGATCGAAGCGATGATTCCAACTCCTTGATGCTTGCTTAAGACCATAAATGGATCTCTTAAGTTTGCATACCTTCTTAGGGTTGGATTTATCCTCAAAACCTTCAGGTTGTGTCATGTACACTTCCTCTTCTAGAATCCCATTCAAGAAGGCGGTTTTGACATCCATTTGCCAAATTTCATAGTTATAAAATGCGGCAACCGCTAAGAGAATCCTAATGGATCGAAGCATAGCGACTGGGGCAAAAGTTTCGTCATAGTGTAAACCATGAACTTGAGTGAAGCCTTTTGCCACCAATCTAGCTTTGTAGATATCATTATGTCCATCTATGCCATTCTTGATCTTGTAGATCCACTTGCACTGAAGAGGTCGCACCTTCTCAGGTAAGTCTACCAAGTCCCATACTTGATTTTCGTACATAGAATCCATTTCGGATTGCATGGCCTCTAGCCAATGCTTGGAGTCGGGACTAGAAACGGCCGACTTGTAGGTTGTGGGTTCATCACTTTCAAAAAGTAATAAATCACCATCTCCCTCGATACATCCGAGGTAACGATCAGGTTGAAAACTAATTCTACCTGACCTTCTAGGGACAATAACCGTTTCAGACGAGGAGGGAACGTTTTCCTCCACTTCATTTTCGGTTTGTGGCTCTCGAACTTCGTCAAGTTCGAATTTTCTCCCACTCTGCCTTTTAGAAACGAAATCGCTTTCTAGAAAGACAGCATCACGAGACACAAACACTTTGTCCTCATGACGGTTGTAGAAGTAATATCCACGAGTCTCCTTAGGATATCCTACAAAATAACATTTGTCGGATCTGGGTGCGAGCTTGTCATTAGACTTCTCATGAACAAACGCCTCGCAACCCCAAATTTTCATAAACGACAAATAAGGAACCTTTCCTTTCCATATTTCATATGGAGTTTTATTGGCTGCTTTAGTCGGGCTACGATTTAGTGAAAATATTGCGGTTAAGATGGCAAATCCCCAAAACGAGTCAGGAAGCTCTGTAAGACTCATCATCGACCGAACCATATCTAATAAAGTTCGGTTTCTCCTTTCAGACACACCATTTAATTGAGGTGTTCCAGGAGGAGTCCATTGTGATACTATACCACAATCTTTTAGGTGTGAATCAAATTCATAATTTAGATATTCACCACCACGATCGGATCGTAGGGTTTTTATCTTCTTATTCAATTGGTTTTCCACTTCATGTTGAAACTCTTTGAACTTTTCAAAGGCTTCACTCTTATGCCTCATTAAGTAGACGTATCCATATCTACTCAAATCGTCGGTAAAAGTAATGAAGTACTTGTAACCACCTCTAGCTTGGAGAGTCATTGGGCCACATACATCGGTATGTACAAGGCCTAATACTTCACTTGCTCGTGTCCCTTTTCCTGTAAAAGGAGCACGAGTCATCTTGCCCAAAAGACAAGATTCGCATTCACCATAAGATTCGTAATCAAATGGTTTGAGAAGTTTCGTTGAAACGAGTCTCTTTATGCGTCGTTCGTTTATATGACCTAAACGACAATGCCAAAGGTATGATTGATTAGGTTCACCTAATTTGAGCTTCTTGCTTTCGATATGATATATTTCATTAACATTATCAAGAACATAAATGCCTCCAATAGAGATGGCTTTACCATAAAACACATCATTAAAAGAAAACGAACAACTATTGTTCTTGATTACAAAAGAGAAACCCTCCGCGTCAAGTACGGAAATGGAGATAATGTTCTTAGTCAAGGAGGGTACAAAATAACAATTATTTAAATACAACTCAAGACCACTAGCTAAGGTTAATACATAAGTTCCTACGGAGACGGCGGCAACTCTTGCTCCATTCCCCATTCGTAGGTCCACATCACCCTTGGCTAGTGCTCGCACGTCCTTCAGCCCCTGCAAGTGATTACAAAGGTGAGAACCACATCCAGTATCAAATACCCAAGTGGAAGTGCAAGCATAGTTAATATCTATCATATAGAGAGAAGAGAGGATTATACCTGACGGTGTCACACATCCGTCCTTCTTATCCTTCAAATACTTGGGACAATTGCGTTTCCAATGTCCCTTGCCTTTACAATAAAAGCATTCGGCTTCGGCGTGCTTCTTACCCTTAGCCTTGGCATTGCTATACATAATAGCTTTGCCCTTTCCTTTTCCTTGCTTCTTAAATTGGGCTTTGGCTTTTCCCTTCCCCTTTTGAACCCCTAGCTTCAAGTTCTTCAATCTCATTGTAAGAACATCCTTTTGCTCACTCCCACTTGCTTCCATATCCCTTTCGACTTGGGTAAGGAGAGCATGGAGCTCGTGAAAGCTCTTATCCATGCCATGCATGTTATAGTTTGCCCTAGCTTGGGCAAACTTGGGAGGAAGTGAGTGAAGGATGCGGCCAACCGCTAGCTTCTTAGGAATCTTGACCCCTAGACGATCTAGAGTGTCAACATGTTCCACCATCTTAAGCACATGTGGGCCAACCTTTTGGCCCTTCTCTAGCTTGGCTTCAAAAAGCCGAGTCATAGCATTGTATTGGCGAATCTCGGGTGATTGAGAAAAAGCCAACGTCACCCTAGAGAATATCTCATATGCTCCAAGGGTGATGTATTGTTGCTTAAGGCTTGAGGACATCGACCAAATCAAGACCATCTTGACGTCGTTTGCTACCTTAAGGTATTCCTCATAGGCGGCTTTGGCCGCATTAGTGGCTCTTGGGCCGGGTTCATTGGGAGGTGCCTCGGTCAAGTAGCGCAAAACGTTATCCGATAACGCCGCACTCTTGATCGTTTGCTCCCACTCGACGAAATTAGTTCCATCGTCTTTTAAGATGCATTTGTCCATAACGGACCTTAGCCATGAGTCTTTTCCTAGTTGAACGGTGTTGTTATTGTTTGCCATTGCGAATTATGAATAACTACAACAAAATTAGGAAATATTAACATTCATTGTTTTAATCAATTTTACTTGTATAACCAATTTAAACAAGTCACTCATATAATGACCCCTCACGAAATTATATAAGCGATTCCGAGACCCGCATTTTAGACAAAAGAACATGTTATGCAACTTTTATGTAAAAGACGGTAAGTCAACTTTTGACTAATTCTACTCCTAGAACTCTCGGTCGACGGATTTCAACTAAACCCATCTCCTAGTCCCAAGATAACGCTTATCTTGTTGAGTCCAACCCAATTTAGGCGTGTGATCGTATCACCCTACTTACCCGAGGTAAAAAGGTCCACGTTGTGGTTGTCCTAATGAACACGGGGTTCATAGGTGCTTCAATTGGTAAGGCTAAATCTCAATTCCTTTTTAAGTTATGTGAGAGGTCTTGCCAATTTTAGTTATTAATTCCCTATAAGTGAACTAAGTCGGTGAATTTTGAATAACGTTGAATTGACAATCGATAAATAAAATGCATGTTGGTGATTTTGGCATGTGCGGAAAAATAAAGCAAGCAATCAAATTAAATCCTAGTATGGCCACCTAGCTAATCTAATTAACTAGATGATTACAAATCGGAAACCAACTCCTTGGTCCCTTGCCTCTTCATGGAACGCCTTCCAATATGGCACCGTCTTTTGGAACACCGACTTTGGGAATCACCGTCTTCACAATAAATAATTACAAAAATACAAATGAATACATAGCAAATTCCTATTATACATTTGATCTATAAAATGAAATTATTAATTATTACAAAACGGCGATACGAAATCGCAATAAATTACAACCAAATCGGTATTCCCTTACATTACGGGTAATACCGATTAAAAATAATCTAGGCCATACTAGGTACAACTTGCAATAAAATAAATAAATGACATTCATTCATTCAACAACATAAATAAAAATGCTGTAAAATCATGCCAAAATCACCCTCAACACTTGTCATGTTCATTCTAGCTCGGTTTTTACGAATTTTATCGATTTTATCTACTAAAAATCAATAATCAACACTTAAATCGTATTTAAGCTCAAACTAATTATCTAAACTGATTTAGAACTCAAAATTAGTCCCTACTAATTTCATTTGTATTTAATTAGTTTGATTTGATCGCATTTGCTATTTAAAGAGGTTTAATCATAACTTTTATGAATTAAACCCAAAATAAAATGAAAAATCATTAAAATTGAAACAAAAATATTTGTACATACTGGAACACTTCCAGGAACCTCAAGAACAAAAAAAATTTGCCCAAAAAATTTGAAATGATTTTATGAACAAATAGCTTTATAAGAATCGGTTTTTATCAAATAAAAACCAACTAAAATAGTAAAATGATGAAACAAATTTTCAAATTTTACCAGGATGATATAAATAATATTTAAAATGTAAAAAACATTATCAACTCCAGAAAGTCTCGTTTCAATTTTAAGAACAAAATAACTCCTTTAAATCGATTTTTATCCAATAAAAATCAATAACCATGCAATACATGACCAAATGTCACGAAAATTTACATACAATATGTACACCATGCATGTGAGATCATATTAAAAATTTGAGGCCAGATTCAACATGCAACTATTTTTAGTTAACTTTTAACATAAAACCGCATGTTAACTCGGTTATAAAGGCCATAAATCATAATAAATAGCAAAATAATTCGTAAATTCACCAAATTTGACCACAAACATTTTGAGGTCAGTAGGTATGCATGCAAATCAGAAAATTTCGTGAAAACCATTTTTAACATAAATTTTCGATTTTACTCAAGTTATCGTATAACCCGATTTTAATGCTCAAAATCAACATGCATGCTACAAGCTAGCTCTGATACCACATGAAAGTTCATAGACCCTAATTAGACTCCTCTAATTAGTTACTAAATTACTTGTTAATTTAGTGTTTAATAAAGATCTATGTAACATGCATGCAAATTAAAATGCATAATAAAAAGTAAGAAGAAATTTCCTTACATTGGGAAATTTCGGTTTATATGGGCACAACAAGAAACACCTTTCTTGTTGATCTTGTGCTAGAAAGAAATAGATGATCCTCCTTGTAATCTTCAAATTAGAAGACCTCCTTTAAGAAGCACCCAAGAGAGAACCCAAACTAATCACTTAGTTTTTGACTAGAAAACACAAGTGATAAGATGAACTAATATTAGATTTTATTACTACTCTAGTAATAGGAAATATTAGTGTTTGAGAGGTTTTAGAGAGATGAGGATTTTTAGTGAGATAAGCATCAAAATAAGAATGAACAAGCAAGCAAAATGAACAACAAAATTGTCCATTTAAGGACACAAGGGTCCGGCCAAGTGAGCCTATGTGGCCTCTTATTTTGCTTAAAATAATCCCATGCAAATTGGTTGAGTGTAGATGTGAATTAGAACATGATCATGTGTCATAAACATGACATGATCACATGTTGTAGTGTAATACAAGAAACAACAATCATCATGTTATACACTACCAAAATTTCGGCACCCACTAGTGTCATGTGGTCCATTTTGATTTTTGATATTTGTCCCACAAATACTTATAATCATATGTTTAATTATCTTGTATAATTAAGGGTTAATTTGATCATATAACAATTATATGACTCAAATTAATAAATAATATACACTTAACTTTTAAGTGATATTTTATCATTATATCAATATATAATGGGTCCCACAATGCCTAGTTAGATTATTTTACAACTCCTTGTAAATATAATTAACTAATCACCTCTACCTCAAAGTATATGCATAACCTCAACTAATTTAATGAATTAACTATTAATCATTAAATTAAATCTTATTCAATCATATTAAAATAAGACGTAAAATTTATTCAGTTAATTATCGTATAATTGACTAATAAACTTATCCGGAATGAGTTCGTAACTCAATTTCTAATAAATAACTCTCGTAACTAAACATATATCAAATATATATATAAAGTACTAATTAATATGTATCGTATACAAATAATTAGATTTCTGTTTGGGTCTCATCCTATAGGTGTGACCGAAAGGGGTCAGTTGATTACCGTCGTCATACGACAATAACGTCTAACTCTAGTCAGCTGACCGTTATCGATTTACGTTAATCAACTGACGTGGAGTATCAAAATACAAGTCATCCCACTAATATTCCAAAATGAGATTTATAATATAAATGCACTATTGTGGAGGACACTTGCTCCAACACAAGAGAGAAGGGAAAGAGAAATAAAGAGTAAAATAACAGAAAGGAGAAGAACTAGGATCGTCGGTTCCCCATGGCATCTAGGGCCAGGATAGAAATCAAAGTAAAATCTAAGCAGGTTTGTGGGTAGTGAAAAGGTCCTTTCGGTCCGCTATTCGCCCTAAGATATACTAACTTAGCTCTCGCCCCCATTAGCATAATCCCAAAGTTCATCACTGATCTGTCCTTTTCCAATCTCTCGATCTAGGTCAAGGGGGTATCAAGTCAGTCAATTGAATGCGTCGACTCAAACAATTAAAAGCTATTAAATGTGATGATTGCTTCCAAACCTAATTTAAAGACTACCAATCAATTCATCTTACCTAAGTCACGGTTCCCCTAAATCCTAGCAAAGGAATTAGCTGCGCATAATAAGAAGAAGAATAACAACAACAATAAATAAGAAACAAAAAGACATAGATAAATAATTAATTGAATTCAAGAACAATAATACCCGAATTAGAAAGAACAAGAAAGTCAGCAGAAGTCTTCAAATTCAGATCCCAAATAAAAAGTAAGTCTAAAGTCTAGGGTAAGAAGAAGTTTTTCTAGTCTAAAGTCTAGAATAAGGAGTCTCCCTATTGTTACGTAGTTTCACCCTTAAGTAGAATAACAAATTACAAGGCGTCCATTGCTCAACACACTATCTCGCGAAGCCCATCATCTTGAAACCTCTCGATCGAGTAGAATTTGTTGTCCAAAGCACTCGATCGAGTAACCATAGTGCTCGATCGAGTAAATGTCCAAAGCCAGCATCTCGATCGAGCAGAACAACGCTCGATCGAGGTCTTCTAATTAATAGAGTAGTCGATCGAAAGCTTGTACACCTCGAACGAGAGTTTTGCTCATGGATTTCGTTCTTCCATTCCTTCAACGCGACTTCACGCATTTCGAGACACCAAGATTCCTTTCCGACTTACTTATGCATGCTTGAGGAGCTACAAAATGGCTAGTTTTCCGTCATTCTAGTCCATACCTGCAAATATTACAAAACAAACCAAAGTAGACTATTCGGGGGATATTTGTAGTAAAACACTACGAAATGAGCATGGAAATGCGTGCAAATATGGCCTAAAAGGTCTATATAAAATACACGCATCAAACTTCTCCAAACCAAACCTTTGCTTGTCCTCAAGCAAAAAGGATGCAACAAATAAATGGAACAAATAAACTCCGGACTACCTCAAATCGCCTGCTTGAACCAATTTAATTCAACAATCAAACTCAGCAATGATATCAAATGCAAACGAACTGAATCGTCGACCTTGCCAGACCATCAATGTCGGACTCTCACGGGTCACTCTTCTCTCAGCAAAGCAAAGGGTAAGCATGTTATGTGCAAGGGAGAGAAGGAGAAAATAGTCGCTCACCTAACTACGACCGTCGCGTTCATGCAATGCCAACTAACATGATAAAAGATTCAGTTACCGTACACACGCACAACCACCATTCAAGGACTATCACACGCCGAATACTCGCAATATTTGGATAAGTGAGGTTATGGGTAAGAAGGGCAAAACAATAATGGAATAGAGGAGGTAAGGCGTCAAGCTAGCTACCTGATCTCAATCAAATAACAAAATCCGTCTTCTTATCTCATAACGAAGTACACGGCCATGATTCGGCCGACAACTCACTAGAACCAAAAGAATGGAGTGGAAACGAAACTGGTTAGCTTATTCAGCTCTTACTGAATCCCCATATGATATGTATAAAGCATGGGAAAAGAGACCGTTTTTTTTTTTTTTTTTTCTCTATTATTTTTTTTCTTCTTTTTTTTTCTTTTAAAATATTCAGCTAACATTTCCACGGAAACAGTTTCAACTTCGATTCCCAAATTCTTCAGATACCAACTCCGTAGCAGGGATGCAAACCAAACTGATAAAATGAAGTAAATACCTCAACAACCAACACTAGACTAGCTCGACGCAAGGTAGGTTAAATTTGGGATGTAGATTGTGGGTCAACTGGCAGTTTTGGCTGAATGTGGAGTTAAATGGGTAATGAGAAAAAGGGAAATTGCAAGCATTCTCCAAACATGTGATACCGACCACGAACCCGTACGTGCAGGCAATAAGAATCAAATTTCATATACATGCAGTGCGATGACACGAGGGAGTAACTACTCACAATCCTATATGAACTGGTCATAGATGTCACCAGTTTAAGAGCTCTAGTCCTCAGAAAATGTAAGTAGGTTGCCATACTTGCCAACATGTCAAGTCAAGTCTATTCGTTCAGCATCGATTAACAGCAAATGACAATGCAAGAGATATTAACTGTGCAAGGCTTAAGTCGAGACTAGATGAAGAGTAGGAGAGAATTGTTTCGACTCGATTAAAATGCAAAAATAAACGTGAAATTTTTTGAAATTTTTGGAATTGTATGAGTGATTAACAATGCATACGAAAATGCAGTAAAAGCGAAATGCAGACACGATATGGATGCAAAACCTCCCCAAACCAAACCGTACAATGTCCCCATTGTACAAAGTAAAGTAAAAGAAGTGCAAACTAGAGAGAGTCGGAGACTTACAGAAATGCGCGTATAATCAACTTCCCCAAACCAGACCGAAAGGAGGTGCTCCAGGGATTCGATCGAGTGGCAAACAGCTCGATCGAGAGCTGTCATCGCAGAAATACTCGATCGAGTACCCAGAGTGCTCGATCAAGGGGTTGTAGTGCTCGATCGAGTGGAAATGCTACTCGATCGAACAAAAATGTCAGAGCAAGTAACACCAAAACTGCGAGAAGTAAGAAAGGACGCAATTGAATTGTTTGACCAGTAAACAGAAATAAACTACTAAAAAGTTATGAAAACGGTACAACAAAACAATAATAGATCGGGTTGCCTCTCGATAAGCGCAGGTTTATAAGGTCCCGCACGACCCTTGAACTTCAATCATCAAGCTCCTCGTCTCCGTCGAAGAAGAGCACTTCGACGCGACCCACGACACTGTCAGCTCCATAGTAATGTTTCACATGATGCCCATTAACCTTGAACCGGTTACCCTCGGAGTCTTCTATCTCAACGGATCCAAACTGAGTGACAGCAGTTACTGTGTACGGACCGCTCCACCTAGATTTCAGCTTACCCGGAAATAAACGCAGTCGGGCATTGAATAGCAACACCTTCTGCCCAACTTGGAACTCACGAGGTATGATTCGCTTGTCGTGCCAACGTTTGGTCTTTTCTTTGTAAATACGCGAGCTATCATAGGCATTCAGACGGAATTCTTCTAGTGCATCTAGCTGCAACAAACGTTTCTCACCACACAAGTTAGCATCATAATTAAGTTGGTGGACTGCCCACCAGGCTTTATGTTCTAGCTCAACAGGTAAATGACAGGACTTCCCATACACTAATCGATACGGTGAGGCACCGATAGGTGTCTTAAATGCGGTCATGTAGGCCCATAATGTGTCATCCAGTTTGGCACTCCAATCCTTCCGTGATTTAGACACGACCTTACTTAAAATCTCCTTTAGTTCCCTATTAGAGACTTCAACCTGCCCACTAGTCTGAGGATGATACCCCAAACCCCTACGATGTTTGACACCATATTTAGACAGTAAGGTCGTTAGCTGCTGGTTCCTAATATGCATACCCCTATCACTAATGACAACCCTAGGGACGCCAAAACGGGGGAAAATGGTCTTACGAAACAGCTTAATCACGGTCTTGGCATCACAGTTGGGAGTAGCAATCGCTTCTACCCATTTAGACACATAATCTACAGCTACCAGAATATACCTGTTACCAAGACTCGACGGGAATAGTCCTTGATAATCAATGCCCCAGACATCAAAAATATCGACCTCTAAAATGCCGTTTTGGGGCATCTCATGTCTCTTCGATATGTTTCCTGTCCGCTGGCAAGCATCACAGCTAGCAACAAAAACTTTAGTGTCAGCAAAGAGAGTCGGCCAATAGAAACCAGACTGTAATACCTTAGCCACGGTGCGCGATGGACCGTGGTGACCTCCACAAGGGGAAGAATGGCAGCCTTCTAGGATAGCTTTGATCTCCCACTGCGGAACACACCGTTTGAAGAGACCGTCTGCGCATGACTTAAACAAATATGGATCATCCCAGAAATAATCCCGTACATCATGTAGAAATTTCTTCCGCTGCTGATAGGACATATCAGGTGGCAACTTCTGGCTGACAATGTGATTGGCATAATCTGCAAACCAAGGTTCAACACCATCTTTAGATTTTATAGAATAGACAGTGCATAAAGTATCATCAGCAAACGAATCATTAATGGGATGAGAATCCTCCCCCTCTTGTCGCGTCAAACGCGAAAGATGATCCGCTACAACATTCTCAGCGCCTTTCTTGTCCCTGATTTCCAGATCAAATTCCTGGAGAAGGAGTATCCACCTCAGCAATCTGGGTTTAGCTTCCTTCTTATTCAGAAGGTGTTTTAGCGCTGCATGATCTGTAAAAACAATAACTTTAGAACCGAACAGGTATGATCTAAATTTATCAAGCGCATAAACTACAGCTAAAAGCTCCTTCTCAGTGGTAGCATATTTCACTTGAGCCTCATCCAGAGTTCGGCTCGCATCGTAAATAGCATTCAAAGCTTTGTCTTTCCGCTGGCCGAGCACCGCTCCTAGTGCGTAATCGCTTGCATCGCACATAATCTCGAACGGCAGCGTCCAATCAGGAGGCTGAATGATGGGTGCAGAGACCAAAGCCTGTTTCAAAGTATTAAAAGCAGAAAGACAATCATCAGTAAAATCGAAAGGAGCATCTTTTAATAGCAACTGTGTAAGTGGTTTAGTAATTTTAGAGAAGTCCTTGATGAACCGGCGATAAAAACCGGCGTGACCAAGGAAACTCCTCACCCCCTTAACATTAACAGGAGGGGGTAATTGCTGAATCACTTGCACCTTTGCTCTGTCTACCTCAATACCCCTATTCGAAACCAAGTGCCCAAGAACTACTCCCTCATTGACCATGAAATGGCACTTTTCCCAGTTTAGCACCAGATTAACCTCGATACAACACTGCAAAAATTTATCAAGGTTAGCTAAACATTTATCAAAATCATTCCCATAGACACTGAAGTCATCCATAAAGACTTCCATGATAGACTCTATATACTCATAAAATATCCCTATCATGCACCTCTGAAAGGTAGAAGGGGCATTACACAAACCAAAAGGCATTCTACGATAAGCAAAAACACCTTTGGGACAAGTAAAAGTAGTCTTTTCCTGATCATCTAGATGAATAGGGATCTGAAAGAACCCTGAGTACCCATCCAGATAGCAGAAAAACTCATGAGAAGCTAACCTTTCTATCATCTGATCAATGAAAGGAAGGGGGAAATGATCTTTCTTGGTGGCGGCATTTAACTGCCTGTAGTCTATACACATCCGCCACCCAGTTACTAGTCGAGTAGGTATCAATTCATTCTTTTCATTTTTTACAACTGTAGTACCTCCTTTCTTGGGTACGACCTGAACTGGGCTTACCCATTTGGAGTGACCAACCGAATAAATAATACCTGCATC
>JAIUZE010010273.1:0-54139 GCA_022085475.1 Heliosperma pusillum
GTAATCTAAATCTGCAAGTAACAAACTGGGGGTTTTGAAAATTGGTTTTAGCTAAACTAAATGAGAGTAAAGGAAAGAGAAGTAAAAGATAGAAATAAATAAGAAATAAATCAGATAAGAGAGAAATATGCTAGGATTCGGTCTACTGCAGTATCGGCATCTATGGTCAACTAAGTCAGCCAATCTATCAGTGAGAAGGGCAAGGGTTTTCTCCTCTCGGTCTCAAACCACCCTAGGGATTTTCCTAATTAACTCTCGTCCTCTTAGGAGTTACCTATCAATTCTAAGCAAGCCTTCCCTTCCAATCTCTCGATCCAGGTCGGGGTTAACTACCTAGCCTAGTCTCCTGCGTATACTCATTCGACTAAACCTCAATTAAATTGCTTAGACTGATTCTCATATTCAAGACTAACTAAAATAATATATCCTAACATGCCTCTACTACACTTTCCCTCATCCCAACATACAAGAAAATTAGCTACTCATGCTATTAACTATGCTAACAAAGACGATTGAACATATGACGATAGACATAAGTAAATCGTAATTAATAAGCATAAACAATAACAACACAACAATTAAGTAGAGTAAGTAGTAATTAAGTTTAAGATAAAGGTAAGAGTAAAAGAGAGAAATTGTTCACAATCTTAGTAATTCGGCGTAAAGAACAATCCACGTCGAATAAACCCGAATGAAAACCAAAGATTAAAAAGTTCAGAAACTAATGAAAGATTAGTGTTTGCTAATTATGAATGATAAGTTATGAATAATAATCATTGCCTAATAATGACGTAAATAAGAGTCATATATAGTGTCTAACACGACTCTAACCTTAATTAAGCCATGGACTTGCAGCCCGTGATAAGATCCACTCGATCGAGGGACATAACCCTTCGATCGAGGCTTTTATTCATGGAAATCAGTCGATCGAGCACTTGATCTGCTCGATCGACCAACTGGTAAATGGCTTCTACTCGATCGAGCAAAGGATGTAGCTCGATCGAGTTCTTCTAGTTTCAACTCACCTCGATCGACCAAATGCATAGTCGATCGAGGCCTTCTGGCATAGTACGTAGTGTGAGACATGACTTGGGCTTGATTATGAACGGTTTCACGCTTCCCCATGCAAGAGTTCCTGTCCCGATCCTTCCATTCTCCTAAAAGCATGCAAAGTGGACTGTTTTGGTTCGGTTTCTGCTACTACACAACTTGTACCTACAAAATGGTAATGAAAGTACAAAGTAGCCAAATAGGGGCATATGGTGATCAAATATCACCTAAACGACATAGAAATGCGTGCATAAATGGACTAAAAAGTCTATATAAAATACACGCATCAAACTTCCCCAAACCAAACCTTTGCTTGTCCTCAAGCAAACTAAATGCAACTAAATGGAACAAAATAAACCTAGGGGAATGGAGTAAGTCTCAGAGCTAGCAACAAGTCAATGTTAAACAGTTTAATGCACTCGATCAATCACTACAAAGCTTAATACGAGAGTGAACGAATTTATACAATCTTGGAAATAAATTAGACTTTCGACCTTGCAAGACTCAACAAAATTCGGACTCTCACGGGTCACTCTTCTCTCAACCAGCAAATGCTAAGTAAATATGTATAAGAAAGAGAGAAGAAAATATAGTCACTCACCTAGACTACGACCGACACAACATGCATTGCTAACTAACATGAAAGATGATTCAATCACCGTACACACGCATAACCACCGTTCAAGGACAATCACGTGCCGAACATTTGCAAAAATATGGATATGTGAGGTTAATTGGTAAGAAGGGGCAAAACAATTAATGGAAATGTGAGGGTAAATAGCCAAGCTAGTTCCTAACAAGACCGCATTAGAACTTGTTCCATTCTTCCAATTATCAAAATTAAGCTCAATACCTTAACCAATATAGGCATAAACAACACAAATCCCATATAACACCTCGACAAGATAATGATACGCATAGGAAGTGTAGAAAACAATAACTTCAACCAATCATTTTTCAATATACTTTTTCATTTTTTTCTTTCTTTTCTTTTCCTTTTCTTTCTCTTGGCTGATTGAGGAATAACCTCTTGATCGAGGAGAACAAGTCACTCGATCGAGGCACATAAACACAAAATCCGCTCGATCGAGCTAAACAAAGTACTCGATCGAGACACTATCAACACTTCTCTTCTTTTTCTCGCAAATACCCACTCCAATCAATGAAAACGAGCCAAAACTGACACAATGGCATCAAATACCTCGACTACTAAACTAGCTCAGCAAAGGTAGGCTTAATTTTGGATGTAGTTAAGGGCAACAGGCAGATATGGCTTTATGTGGAGTTAATGGGGTAAAATTAGGAAAAGGGAGATACAAATATTCTCAAAACACGTAATACCGACCACAAACCCAATGCGTGCAGGCAATAAGAAATCAAAATTCATATACAAGCAAATGACACGAGGTGTGGGGAGTAACTACTCTCATTCCTAGATGAACTGGTCATGAATGACACCAGTTATAGGCTCTAAAATCTCAGAAAATATAAGTAGTTTGCCAAAATGTTGAGTAAAGTCTAATAATCAAATTTACATTCCAAGACAAAATTCATAGTTCACTATTTCGATTTCAGTAAGTAAGTCCAGAAAGGTGCAAGGAATAGCATGAAATAGACTTGTAGTGCAATTTCATCATGAACAAGACTCCAATCCGACTCGACTATATGCAAAAATAAAAGTGATATTTTTTTATTTTCTTCAAATTTTTTCTAATTAACATGAATGTAAACGTGAATGCAATACAAATGCAAATGCAGACGCAAAAGGATGTAAAACACTTCCCCAAACCAAAAAAGACAATGTCCTCATTGGCTATAGCACAATAGCATATAAGGGACAAACCTAATACATGTTCCTAATGAATGAAATATATATGAAGAATGGAAAGATAAACAGAAAAACTCACAAGACAAAGCTTCCGAAAACCAGCATCAAACTGGGGGTCGATCGAGTAAAACTTCTACTCGATCGAGTACATCTTCAGGTATAACCGCTCGATCGAGTAGTTAGCTTTACTCGATCGAGCACTTTGTAAATGCACAGCCCACGACATTGAACTGTTGATTTCCGCTTCCGTTCCTGCAAAACGTTGCCAACCGAATACCAGAAAATACCAAAAATTGTCCAATAAGAAATATAAATTGTCTATCTAAACTACGGATTATCACGTGATAGTCTAATTGTCTGATTGAAAACGCGATAAATTGTTTTTACAAATTGCACGGGGTTGCAAACCCGGCTACCAACCAAATAGTTTCATGAGAAGGCCACCTCTAGGCCTTTGACTTGCGGAAGTACACTCAGCTGCGGTAATTTCCGTCTTCTTCCTTCACACGTACGATGCTTTCTTGGAGTCTAGCTCCACTTCGGAATCACTTGCGTACATGCGAGCTCCTTTGTCCTTCTTGGACTTCTTCTTCTTGACGTCGTCACGCGAACCGGGCTTTCCCTTTTCCAGCTCCAATGCTGCCGCGCTATGATCTGTAAGGCAGCATACAACTGTTGGAGCCAGTGTCCTCCACAGTTAGTGTAATAACATAAATAACTCTCTATAGGTTCACAGGGTATACTTTGTATTGTAATCAGTTGATTAACGTTTATCGATAACGGTTGGCTTGCTAGATAAGTTTGACGTTATTGTCATACAGATGGCGGTGATCAACTGGTCCCTAAAAGTCACACCGAAAGGATGTGATTGAGAGATGTGATTATTTGAGAAAAATAATCATATTGATGCCTTATTAAATGACTAAAAGGTTAGTCAGTGTTTTTGACTAAAAAGTTAGTCAATGTGATGATGATATAATTATTTAATACTGATTAAATAATGTTAGCTAAGGCGAATTCGTAATTAAATATAAAATGTTATATTTAATTGTAGTATATAATGTGAGCTTAAACGAATTAAAATGTTAATTCGTAATTAAACATAAACCGTTATATTTAATTAGCAGGATTATAAATATACCGATTTTTATAAATTGAAATATATATTATACGATTGTCATAATAATTGTTATATTAATATATCCACTGCAAAATGTTGTAATGGACCTTATTAATGTATGACAACATATTAGACAAATATAATATGTATAACATTATATTAAATGGAAGCGAATTTAACCGAAAAAGAGTCTAGATTATTCCTTGAAATTTCGGTCAAAATGGTAACAAAACAAGAGAAAAATATCCCTTATTTTTCTCCTATGTGTGCCGTGTGATAGGGAGTATATGGGAGGAGTTTTACTCATTCTAACTCTCTAATGATTCATCATCAATTTCACATCACAAAGAAAAAGATACAGACTCTTTTCTCTCTAATTTTTCTAGCAATTACAAGCGCATATCTCAATCAGTCTTGGGTGCTACGATTAGGAGGATATCTACTTTGATATATGTTCTTAGGCCGAATTTACGAGGACTAAAGGTTATTCCTAATCCCTTTGTTTATTATGCAATTTCGTTTATGACCTGTTAATCATATAAATCATAATTTCATTATAATCCTGTAAGATTAAAGGGATGCATACGGATATATTCCCACAACAACAGCATGTTCCTCTAATTTGCTCCCAAGCTGGGGCGGAGGTGTTACGGTAGCAATGGGGATATCACAGATATGAGCTATAGGTTTGATAATAACCCAAGCTTTGTCATGCGTGAATAAATCAGGTGCGATATCAGATAAAGGAAGTGCGTAGCATGGTGACACTTTTCATGACTATAAAATTTGGCAAATGGATGTGAAAACCGCCTTCTTAAACGGTTATTTGGAGGAGGAGTTGTACATGGTACAACCCGAAGGTTTCATTGATCCTAAAAATCCTAAGAAGGTATGCAAGCTTAAGCGTCCATTGATGACTTTAAGCAGCTTCTACGGAGTGGAATCATCGTTTCGACCATGGTGAATAAAGAGAAGGGAGGTATGTGAGCGGTCGAGGGAAGGGGAACCAGATTATATATCCAAGGCGAGTGGAGAAGTGAGTGGGAGCAAATTGTCTTCCTATATTGTATGTCGAGACATACTCTTGATTGGGAATGACATACCTCTCTTAACTTCGGTAAAAGTTGGGTTAAAGAACCATTTCCAGATGAAAGATCTGGGCAAGGCACAAAGAATTTTGGGGATCCGTATCTACAGAGATAGATCACGACGGATGTTATCCCTCAGTCAGGAGTCTTATATAGATAAGCTTCTTGAGAGGTTCAGCATGACCAACTCCAAGAAGGGGAACCTTCCAATGGTCTCTGGGATGCATTTGAGTAAACCTCAGGCACCAAAGACATCGGAAGAGGTCGAGCGCATGAGTCGGATTCCTTATGCATCAGCTATAGGATCGATCATGTATGCCATGATATGCACACGTCCAGACGTGGCATATGCATTGAGTATGCCGAGTCGTTACCAAGGCAATCCAGGTGAAACACACTGGATAGCTGTTAAGAATATCCTTAAGTACCTACGGAGGACTAAGGATTGGGTATTGACTTATGGAGGTGACACTGAGCTATGCGAAATCGGTTACGCAGATGCTAGCTTCCAAACGGATCGAGATGACTCGAAATCTCAGTCTGGATTCGTTTTTACTCTTAATGGCGCTGCGGTCATCTGAAAAAGCTACAAACAAACTGTTATAGCAGATTCTACGACTGAGTCCGAGTACTATGCTGCTTCAGAGGCTGCGAAGGAAGCTATATGGATGCGTCAATTCTTACAAGGACTAACTGTAGTTCCTAGTTCGGATGACCCGATCACCATCTATTGTGATAATAGTGGTGCCATCTTCCAGGCTAAGGAGCCTAAGTCCAGCAACAAGTCTAGGCATGTACAACGAAAAGCTCACATGATCCGAGATTACGTGGAGCAAAGGGAGATAGTGATAGACAAGATTGCTACGGATGATAACGTAGCAGATCCTCTCACTAAACCATTGAGATATGATAAGCATGAAGGGCACGTTATTTCCATGGGAATCAAACGTGTTCCTGAGTTGTATTAGTTGTTTTATTTGGATTAGACACCTTTATCTTTTTCATAAAACTATCTATGAAATCATCGTTTTGTTTTATATTTTGTTTTTCATGTGGGTTGTACTGACAACATTGAACACCACAAAGTGAACTGAATTACATTATATTTGTTTTGGTCCGTAATCACCTACATGAGCTGATAACTCTGGCAATTATTCTGTGCAGTCGATTGATGGTGGGTTCAACGAGCCATAAGTCAAACAGTTGACTGATCGATCACTTATGCGAGTTATAATGATACCTCGCAGGACAATTTTGTGACAACGTTATGGAGTCCTAAATGTTTCAGAACATTAGGTGCCAGGTCGTGGATAGGACATCCATAGTGTTCCTATAGTCGATTCTTTTGACTATCGACTGTCTCTTGAGATAAAGGCAGTTTTTGGGTGACTTTGGTTTCTTTCTCATGGTCGACCGTAACAGGAGGCTAAGTAGATTTTCACTGGGTCATTTCATACGGCGCTTGCAAGATTCGAGTTGTGAAGAAATAATATCCAACCTTTATCAGGTATGTATGTTATTTCTCAGGGCCACTCAGAGGAGCTGTACTGAAATGCATGGCCATGCTCGAATGAAGATTCGTTTATCAGTTAAGTTACTATCTAGTCGGGGAAACCACTCTTGATACTGATCACTTGTAAACTACGACCTTTGTGAATACGGACTTTGCAAATTGGTTTACATTGAGTGGGAGAAATTTATAATGGATATGAGAATCGGTTATCGCACATACACTTGTACGGACAAGTGGGAGATTGTTGGAGCTAGTGTCCTCCAGTTAGTGCAATAACATAAATAAATCTCTGTAGGTTCACAGGGTATACTTTGTATAATAATCAGTTGATTAAACGTTTATCAATAACGGTTGGCTTGCTAGATAAGTTTGACGTTATTGTCATACAGATGGCGGTGATCAACTGGTCCCTAAAAGTCACACCTATAGGATGTGTTTGAGAGATGTGATTATTTGAGAAAATAATCATATTGATACCCTATTATATGACTAAAAGGTTAGTCAGTGTATTTGACTAAAAGGTTAGTCAATGTGATGATGACAGATTATTTAATAATGATTAAATATAGTTAGCTGAGACAAATTAACAGTAATTCTTAAATTGAATATAAATTGTTATATTTAAATGTTGTATATAATGTAAGCTAATTAAACATAAACCGTTATAATTAATTGGCAAATTATAAATATACGGATATTTATAATTAATGATGTATTATAATGTCGGTCCATGTAAAACGACGATTATAATATATTACATTATATTGGAAGCTAAAATGACCAAAAACGAAAGTATCCAGATACACTCGGTTTTTAGTCAATGGGTAGTTATTTTGAGGAGACAAAATCTCCTCATATAAAACCTACTATGAGCCGTGAGAAGTAATACAAGGAGAGAGGAATTGAGTTTAGAATTCGAACCCTAATTCTCACTTCAGCCTCCATCTCATCATTCACACATCAGAAAAAGACAAAAGTTAACAGTAACTTTTGACAAAACACAAAACCTTCTTCTCAACAGTGAGATCGTGTAAGAGGTTCTCTTTCTAGCAAAAGAAAAGGGTATTTCTCGGAGCATCTTGGATGCAACGATTAGGAGGATATCTACCTTGATATCTCTGTTCTTTACGCCTATTGCTAGGACCGGAGGTTGGTTTCTAAATCTTTTCTTTGTTTTCGTTTATGACTCGATAATCAAATTATTACTTTTCGTTATAATCCTATATTAATTGTATTGTGGTAATACCGATTTCCAACAGTACATGCCATCCTTTCTCATTGTCACTCTTCTTCATATGGCGGTCATCATGGTCCCTCAAGGACATTTGCTAAGGTTATGCAATCTGGTTTTTATTGGCCGTCTATTCTCAAGGATGCTACTACATTTGTCCGTTCTTGTGACGCGTGTCAAAGAACGGGAAATATTTCGCACAGGCATGAGATGCCTCAAACGGGTATTTTGGAAGTTGAGATATTCGATGTTTGGGGTATTGACTACCAAGGGTCATTCCCATCTTCCAATGGTAATCAATATATTCTAGTAGTAGTCGACTATGTCTCAAAATGGGTGGAAGCCATTGACACTCCCACTTGCGATGCGAAAGTAGTTGTTAAACTGTTTCAAAAGATCATATTCCCACGATTTGGGGTTCCTCGTGCTCTCATTAGCGATGGGAGAAAGCATTTCAATGAACGTCATCTTAACACTTTACTGAAGAAATATGGCGTTACACATCGTCGGGGGTTAAGTTATCATTCGCAGACAAGTGGCCAGGTGGAGGTTTCTAATAGGGAGATTAAGTCTATCCTTGAGAAAGTTGTGAGTAAATCAAGGAAGGATTGGAGTCATAAGCTCAATGACACTTTGTGGGCTTACAAAACTGCTTTTAAGACTCCAATCGGTGCTTCTCCATACCGGTTAGTCTATGGCAAGGCATGCTATCTACCGGTAGAACTTGAGTATAAGGCTATGTGGGCCATTAAAGAGCTTAATATGGATCCCTCACTGGCGGGTGAGAAACGACTTATGCAATTGAACGAGCTTGATGAGTTTCGATTGCATGCCTATGATAGTTCTCGGGTTTACAAAGAGAAGACCAAGAAATGGCATGACAATCATATCCGGCAGCGGGAATTTAAAATTGGTGATAAAATATTATTATTTAACTTCCGTTTGCGTTTGTTTCCAGGTAAACTCAAGTCCATATGGTCGGGACCGTTCACAGTTACCGAGGTGAACAAGTTTGGGTCGGTTACACTACAAACCGACAAGGGTGACATTTTCAAAGTCAATGGTTAACGCTTGAAGATCTATTACGATGAATCATTTATAGGAGTGATAAAGGTCGTCGACCTTTTCACTCTTGATAAATCACCATGACTTTGAGGTAACACGGTCGTGCGGGACCGATATAAACCAGCGCTACCCGGGAGGCAACCCGGTGTTTACTTGTACTTCATTTGTAAATTTTATTTCAATTAGCTTAGTTATGTTATAGTTAAATTAGATTTAGTTTGGATAGTTAATATAGTTATGCTTTATTGAGTGCGGTGAGGGAGCGATCTAACAATTTTATTGAGTGCTTGCAGGTAATAAAATTGGAAGTCGCCTTAAGAGAGAAACGAAAGAAAGAACAAAAATAAGAAAACGAGAAAAAACTTGGAAATTTGAGGGTTGCTCGATCGAGCAGCGCCACTTGCTCGATCGAGTTTTACATACACACAATCTACCCGAGAACAAGCAGAGTTCAAAAATCTGGAAATTTTGGGTTGCTTGATCGAGCAGCCTGACTTGCTCGATCGAGTCGGCCCGGTCCGACCGGTCCCGCGCCTCTTAAATCAGGTTTTCCCCAATTCTTTCTCATTCTTCTTCCTTATTTCGGCTCCTTCTTCTATCTCACACCATTACTCCCTCATATAACTCATTCAAACTCACTCAAATCATCAACTAATCATCATACTAGCATCAACAATCATCATTCTACTTGTTTTAAGTGCAATTTGTGAAGAAATTGGTGTTTTTGCTCCCTTATTTTGCCCAAAACGTGAATCTAGGGTTTGCTTCATATTCTTCACTTTTGTGCTTTTAATTCATAGTTTGTTGCTTCCATGCTTCGTTCTTTAGTAATTAATCACTCTTGCATTACTAATTGCTCCGTCTTACTTGCGTTTTAGACTCAAATTTGATTTTTTTTTCGAATTAGGGTTTGATAATCTATCTTTTTGAGCATATTGTGGTGTTTTGTGTGCTTTATTTACTTCCATTTGTAATGTCTAGACAAGTAGGAACTAGCAAGCGACGTAGAGAACCCCGTCTAATTCAACAACCTCAAATAGAAGCGATTCCTAGTAACCCCACTTACCCATGGATCGTTTTCAGCACACAGGACCAACATGATTGCTTTGCTAAGCTTATGGGTCGTCCTATGGACCCTACTCGGTGTGTGTGCCCCACCATTTTTGGTGCCCTCGGTTTTGGTAATGCTATTTTTGATATGTTTGACCGAATCGGGTTTGGTGGGTTATATTCCCTCAATGAACTTTCCTATCGACCACTGACACTTGAATTTTTTAGTTCTTATGATTGGGACGAGGCGAATAAACGTGTGTCTTTTCGGTTGCTCAATAGGGATTTTGTGTTGTCATATGCTGAATTAGCTAATCATTTGGGTCTTTATCTTGGTAATGATGATGCTTTTGTTGCTATCCCTTCCGGCTTTCAAGCCGTTGATTATTTTACTCTCTTTACTGGTCTTCCTAATGCGCGTGTCAATGCAATGGCTGTCAATGATGTGCAACATCCTTGTTTAAGGTTGTTTTTGCGTTTCTTTAGCCTTCTTTTGTTTGCTAGGAAGGACCTTAGTAAACTGAATTCTCATGAGGTTTTATTACTTGCATCTATCCACAACCCCCGACATGAGAATTTTTTTCATTTCCACCCGGTCGGTTTGGTGTGTTATGCTTTATGGAGAGTCAATTACCCTACCCAACATTCTTTAGATTGTGGCGCTTTAGTCACTAGGTTGGCTAGGCGACTTGCTGGGTTTGGGGGAGATGGTCTGTACACACCAATGACCCCGATTCATGCCCCTAGGGTCGACGAGG
The DNA here is from genome assembly GCA_022085475.1 of Heliosperma pusillum. Lineage (NCBI taxonomy): Eukaryota > Viridiplantae > Streptophyta > Magnoliopsida > Caryophyllales > Caryophyllaceae > Heliosperma > Heliosperma pusillum. The sequence goes on from JAIUZE010010273.1 coordinate 10,704, forward strand.
AGTACTTGCGCCACACACTTTGCCGGATTAATGCGTTAGGTAACGCTCGATTTCAGTGGCGAGTGCGGGGGTCCCCGTGGATAGCTCTTCCCGATACCGGTAACTGTCTACCTTCTACGAAGAGGTTGCATACCCATGATCCTGAGACTGGACCTACCCCTCCCCCTCGTTTTTATGTGGTTCCACCTGAGCTTATTTTTACCTTGACCGAGACCCGTCGACATCGTCGGCGGATCGCTCCTTCTTCTTCTGCTCAGACCACCACCACCCCGACTCCATACCAATACCCTCCACCTGCTTATACCTATGATCCGGCTTTGGAGAGGGAGATTAGGATTCACCAAGGCATTAATAATGACTTGGTGATGAGGGGACTTTGAGAGAACCTTATGCGGACGGATCTTAATGCTACTGCTGGTTGGACTCCACCGAGCTACTACTGAGGTCCGGGTGACGAGAGTGGTGTGTTCGACAATTATGGGGTGACTCCTCAGCAGTTTTACCAGGAGTTTAGTCACGATTTTGGTTGCCTGGGTCGTCAGTGGTATACTCCTATCCGTCCGGATGCTCCGGTTGGTGGTTTTGGTGAGCCATTTCGGGCCTCTTCTTCTGGTGCTGCTCAGAGGGATGATGATGATAATGATGATGATGATGGTGATGATGAGCAGTAGTGACAGCTGGTCACTACGCCCCCCATTTTGCAGATGGTTTGGGGGAGGCTATGTCTATAAAAGCTGGTATTATCTATCCTTGTACTTTTTTTATTGTATTTTCTTTTAGTTATTTCCCATTCCCTTTTGTTAGTTGTGTCCTTTAGGTTACTGCTGTTGGTTGTTGTGTGATTGCTGTGCTGTTAGCGTCACACTGAGGACATTGTGACATTTAGGTTTGGGGGAGAGTCTTTATTTATGTTGTGTGTTTATTTCCGCTGTGTGAAAGAAAAAAAATCATCAAAAAAAATTGAAAAAGTTACAAAATTCAAAAACATGTTTTTTATTTTATTAGGTCGAGTCTTGGTGAAGTTGAATAACAATGATGATGTTTTGGATTGTTTCTGCATTTGAATCCCAAATAAGTTTTCCATGTACATTGTTTTGACTTACTACTTTTTGAAAACAAAGCTCATAGTACAAGTCTTGACCGTTTTTGACATAGCTTATGCTAATTATAGTTGGTAATTTTTGTTGGTAAACCACTTAAAATTCTGAGGTCTATAGAGCTTCCTAGGCCAGGAACATCAATAAACTGGTCTCATTGTCTTTAGGCTTGAGTGTAGTACTCCTTGTGGAATATGTAACATCAAATTGCATAAGTGTGACATTCGTTTCTTGATACTATACGCGTTCGTTTGATAAGTGCATGAGAAAAGGCGGTTCTTTTTGTTCAAATAAGCCTCACATAGCCAAAAAGACCTGCTTTTATACCCGCATTATTGAGTTCTTTATGTTTAGCCAATTTGAGCCTTTTGTAGCCTGTTTTATAACCTATCTAATAGCTACATTCCTAGAATTTGCCTACCTTATCTGGACAGTCGCAGTTGCATGTTTTTCTTATCTACTTGTCTACTTTGGTTGGGTCGGGATTTCCGAAGAAAAAAAAGAATATCAAATGGGCGTAGCAAGTATGTTGGCAATTGTGTCATTTATTCCCTTTGTTGAGAAATGTTATGAAGCAAAAGAAAAAAAGAAGAAAAGAAAAAAAAAAAAAAAAAGAAAAGAAAAAAAGAGAAGAAAAAAAAAAAAAAAAAAAAAGATGAACAAAGAAAAAAATATGTTGTTTCATTTAATTATTCAAGGGATAATGGAAGGGAATATACTAGAGTCTAATGCTTTTTTCAGAGAGTAATTTCGATATCTCTCTTGTGTTGTCAAATTTAAGATGATTTCTCTAGTCAGGTGTTGGTTTGTACTAGTCTTGTAGATTTGGTTTGGTAAGTGTCACTGCGACTACCAGTCTTAGCCCCACATTCCCATACGTGCCTTGGCGCAATCCACTTCTATACCTTCACCCATTAGCCTCCCTTTTTGTCCTGATTCATGTACTTTATAGCGAATGCGTATTAGTTGGGGAAATTACTATCACATTAGAATGCATGCATGTTTCATAAGTTGAGTGAGTGTTTCTATTTCTTTCTATCTTCACAAAACTCACCCTTACATAAACTTATGAGTGCATGAGTGAATCCGCGAGAATCCGACAAATTGAGCCTTGCAAGATTGAAAGGTATTTGGTTTTTGTCTATACTACGGTATCATGTAAAATCTTGGAATGTGAGCTGCGTTTTGTACTTTCCTGTACCTTTGAATTTGTTTTATTGTTACAACTTGGTCATTACTTTGTTATAGATATGGATAGCTTGGGATTTGTAGGTGCATTTACATTAGCTTTGAGTTTTTCATTCATCATTTGTATGTTTGTCCTTGTATATTGTTGAGTGCTTTGCTTAGAGACATGCAAAGGATTGGTTTGGGGGAGTTTGATGATCATTATTTATATACATATTTTATGCTTCCCTTAGTTACATATAACTCGATTTACCTTATTTCCTTGCTTATTTCTATGCTATTTTTGTGACAACCCTCGCGAATGCGGAAATATAAAACAAACAAGCATGTGAAATATATAGCGGAAATGCGGTATTTTAAAAACTTTTATACATGCAAGATAGAAAATACGAGGAGTGCCATAATATTACCAAGTAAGTGCGGAAATACAACAAAGAGACGGGGTCTCTTAAAATGTTAACAAAGAACAAGTGTTTAGCAAAACTAGCTAAAATCGTCTAGAGGTGAAACTTCCAGGGATAACGCCCGCTAGCTCACACCCGAACCCAAAATAGTCAAGCAAAAAGCCATCCATGCAAGCAACCTGTTCATTCATGAAAAACATGAACGCCACAATCAGTGGGGAGTAACTCCGGGTTCTCCCAGCCATATCACATTAAACGTACATAGAAGGAAATACAAAAGTAGAGCATGCATACATATAGATATACATGTGAAATACGATAAGGATAGATAGGCAATTCAATATAATGATAAGAGCATAAGAGTTACAAGTCCGAATCCATCATGTTATACAAAGACTCGGGGAAGACACTCTTAGGCAACCGAATACGCTCACTAGGGCTTACATCTCACCGTTAGCGGTATAAGTTTGATAAGATTGAGACTCGACAAACAAACCATGCCAAGTCATGCGATTACCATGAATAAATCCATCATGTTATCATCCATTCAAACAACCCAATACATAGACGGTGCCCAATCATGCAATGACCATGAATAATATCATGAAATCACGCATTCAAGAACGACGACACAAAGACGACATCTCTCACGGTAAATGAAACGCACTAGCACCGTGTACATGGCAAGTATGATTAAAAGGCATCCACGGGATAAAACATTCCCTGAACGCATACACGATCCAATCCATTTCGTATATGTAGACTAATTTCCTCCTGGTAGACGACGATATATAAATATGATCCTTAGTCTAAATTCTGGCCAGAATCCCGGAATGCATTTTCCAGTTCGACATGCGATAACGTTTCGCATCCGACTCGGGCATCATATGACGCCGAGTACCCCAAATTCGGTAGAAACATTCACGAAAGAGGAGGAAAAGAGCTCAAGCCTCATAACAAGCGGTACGCTACATGCAAATAACACCACCTCGCAAGTACACAACATTTGACGGCCGGGTCGATCAACGCAATGCGTACAACTACCAACAACGTCGTCGTATGCCCACTACACATGCAATTTAGCAGTAGGATACCCCCCCGTTCCGACATTCCAGCCTTACGAACGTGGAGGTAGCGAAGGGAATGAGAGTACAAAGCACAAGACAAAATAGTGCTCAAACCGTATCATTTGTAAAAACTGACTCAAAGTGGGACATAGTAAAAACCGTCACAAAACATGTGATACAAGCGAATGAAATATCATATATCCAAAACATGAATATTATAAGTCACTACGTAAAATTATACGATAAACGGATCATGCGAACTATTATAAATTACGAGTTTTAGAAATTATATGAAAAACATACAGCCGTGTTCCAGGCCGGTCACTGGACCGGCGGCCGGTACCCCGGCTCGCACAACAAGGCAAAATCCAAAAATCATAAAAACAGGGTATGTGTTCCAGGCCGGTCTATGGACCGGCAGCCGGTACCCCGGCTCGGAGCACAACACCAACAAACACAAAAACCACAAGTTTGGAAACTATCAAAACAAAGGTCCACTTTAAACGGTCATAACTAGAGTTCTAGATATGCAAATGCAGAAATTCCAAGTCGAGGTGATAGCTTATCCTCTTACGGTTCCAACGAATGGTCACAAGCCTAAAACAAGCAAGTAACAAAGGAGATATGATCATTCTACGAAAAAGGGTCGGTGCAGTGAATTCCCAGCCGGCCACTGAGCCGGCAGCCGGTCCTTCGGCCAGTACTACATCCTACCCGAGAACAACATACACAAGTTCAATCATTTTCAATTCTCATATTTAACTTCTATCAACTATCATCAATCAATAATAATCATCAACAATCATCAACTAACAACAATCATCATCAATAACTCAATTCCTAAGCTTACTAATCATATTATAAATACGAATTCTAACATAGAAATCATATAAAACACGTAAATGTTATCGAGTAACCCTTCACCGTTACCTTTACGCGTCTTTAATCGATTACTAAGCCTTCCTAGTAGTCTCCACCTATAATTAGGTAATAAAAGATGAATATATTTCACCTTGAGAAAGACGGATAATTTAAAAAGCGAGAAAGACGGTAATTTTATTACCAATACGGATAGAGGAAGCTAAGAGGGGAAGAATAAGACGAACTTACGTGAATTCCAACAAAGAACGAATAAGCTACGATGATTTTAAGATCGAAAATATTATGGAGGCAAGGGTTTCTTAAGGAAGAAGGTAAGTTTGATTGTGTTTGTGTGAATGAGAAAATAGGTTAAGTGTAGTGTGATATTTATAAGGAAAAAGTCAACAAAAGTCAAACTCGCCTTAAGACGGGATTCTCATGGAATCTCGCGGAAATTTCAAATACGAACTCGGAAATTCTAAATTCGACTCGGAAAATTAAATTTACGATTAAAACTAAAATTCGCTGAAAAGTGTCCGTAAAATATTTCTACTAGAAAAATAGGGTACATTTCCGGGTGTTACAATTTTAGTTAGAATATTGATTATGCCGCTTCTATTATGTTTTAATGCAGATTGGATGCATTTCGAGCTTTTCGAGTAGATATGAAGCATGGCGGAGTCGTATCGTAGAAGGTTAGGCACGGAAATTGAGAACGAAAGAAAAGAAATGAAGAAAATCGAAGAAACGAGCCAAAAGAAGGGATGCTCGACCGAGCAGAAGCCCCTCGCTCGATCGAGTCGTGGCGAGCAGATTCACTTTGCTCGATCGAGCAACCTAGTTTTTCGACGGTTTTTGTATTTTTCTAAACTAGTTTAACCTAACTAATTAGATTTGTATTATAAAAGGAAAGCTCGTCTTTCATAATTAGGTATGCTTTAATATTAGAAACTCAAGTTTTCTTTGCTTTGCCTCTTGATTTTATTCATCAAGACTATTGTCTTTAGTTCAAGCTTGTAATCGGTATTCTTTAATCTTCCTTTGTTATTTGATTAATTACCTTCTAGTTCTTTAATTATTCTTTGTTGATCCTTTCGTTATTGTTAATCATGTTTACTTTATTTATTATCGTTGTTATTAATATCGTTATGAGTAGCTAAATTTCTTTCTAGGGTTGAAAGGGGATCTAGGATTGTTAGAAGGGGTAGACTAATTAATTGAATTGGAATTGCATGGTTATCGTTCGATTATCGTTTTAATTCTAGTCGTTTGATTACAGGCCAGGATTAATAAACCAGTCTCGCAAATTAGGATTAACACCGACTGGGTTAAGACTAAGATAGGCTACGATAATTGAATAGAACTCGTTTAATGATAGAGATCGCATGTAAAATAGTAGATCTAAAGGACATAATTGAATCGGCTGATCTTGTGACCTTAGATAACTTTATTGCATGATAGTTGATTATATCCTTACCCCTGAACAATAATCCTAGTGAACCTGTGACCCTAGACTTTTAATCTTATTGATTTCAATCTTTTATTCTTATTGTTATCATTTATTGTTATTGTTTGTTATTAGTTTAGAACACAAACCAAAACCCCGAAATTGTTACTATAGAGACAAACCTAGTTTAACAGATTAGAATACTAGCACTTCCATGTGGATTCGATACCTTGCTTACCGCTGACTATTAGTTATTTGTGAATTAGGATTACTTTGATTAAGGTGACGCGACTTTACCCTTATCATGTATGTAATGATTTTGGAATGCATGATATGTCATTATCACAAGGTATCACTACTACTACTACCATGACCGGCCATATTTGGCTCAATATGGTCTATTTTGATTTTTTGATATTTGTCCCACAAATACTTATTAATTATATGTTTAATTATCTTATATACTTAATGTGTTAATTTGATCATATAACAATTATATGACACAAATTAATAAACAATGTCTACTTAACATTTAAGTGATATTTTATCATTATATCAATATATAATGGGTCCTACAATGCTTAGTTAATTTATTTTACAACTCCTTGTAAATATAATTAACTAATTACCTCTATCTCAAAACCTCAACTAATTTAGTAATTTAACGATTAATTACTAAGTTAAATCTTATTTAATCATATTAAAATAAGATATAAATTTATTAGTCAATTATTACATACTAGTTTTAGACCCGTGCTAAAAAATGCACGGGTCATAATAGAAGACGCTATCATTAGATACATAAGTATATAGATGAGCGTGATTAACTATTTAATATTGTGGCAATATAAATAGGCGTACATATAATTTAAATTAATAATCATTACAATATGGTGATTATGTTAGAAAGTGTATACGTAATCTAAAACATTACAAATACAAATCTATTGTTAAGCACACCCATTTTTTTTTCCCGTTTATGCAAACCCATTATTGTCGCCCATTAAAACTTAAGACTTATCATCCATTATTGAATCTCCGCCATATTTACTCAGTCTCGCTGCGAAATTTCTGCTTTTGTGGTTCTTAAATGTGTCGATCACTATTTATGTATAGAAGGAGGGATAAATAAATGTATGTTCCGATTTTTTGTTAGTTTTTTTTCTTCTATGTTTCTTTCATGTTTTTTTATATAGATCTATGATTTTAAGTTACTTTTTGTAATTTTCTCACTATTTTTGTTATATACATTTTAAAATTCGAACTAATTTCAGACGGTTATTTATGATTTTTTATAAATTTTTGAGAGCCCTTTCGTCTGATGTTTATTGTTCTTGTAAAGTTGATTTTTTATTAAAATATTAGTAAATTTTGATGATTAAATTTTTCACCTTGATAAAGAAAACGAAATTATGAAATATATGTATGAAAAGATGTCATTCTAAATGAACTTACATTTTATAAACTCTTATAGGTGAATACGTGACCTTGTTCTGTGAATCTGTTTAGTGTTAATATATTGTGAAACATAAAATGCTAAGTATTGTGCATACGTTTTTAAACTCTTACACTTAAAACACATTAGTAAAATGTTCAAATGCTGTAAAATGTAAAATGCTCTACTCCATGTGTATTGCGGTATTCTGTCTCACACTAATTTTATTTTTCTAACAAACGTAGTTAAACTCTTTAATTTAATTTTTTGAAGTTCCGACCATTTTAAATAATGATAATGATTCTGTCTTACACGTCTTGTTTTAAAGACAATATTAATTTTTTTAAACCCTTAAAAAACTTGTCCCGCAGTTGGCTATTATTAATATTATTTTTCGTTATTCTACTTTTTTTGGTGTACAGGAATGATAATATGATATGATATCAACAATTAGAATCGGGATGCTGATTATCACGAAGTTTTTTTTTGTAATATTTTTTTTTGGTGTACATTTTATAAACTCTTTTACATGAGTACGTGAGTATGTGACCTTGTTCTGTTAATCTGTTTAGTGTTAATATATTGTGAAACATAAAATGGTAAGTATTGTGCATACGTTTTTAAACTCTTACACTTAAAACACATTAGTAAAAGGTTCAAATATTGTAAAATGCTCTACTCCATGTGTATTGCGGTATTCTGTCTCACACTAATTTTATTTTTCTAACAAACGTAGTTAAACTCTTTAATTTAATTTTTCGAAGTTCCGACCATTTTAAATAATGATAATGATTCTGTCTTACACGTCTTGTTTTAAAGACAATACTAATTTTTTTAAATCCTTAAAAAACTTGTCCCGCAGTTGGCTATTATTAATATTATTTTTCGTTATTCTACTATTTTTGGTGTACAGGAATGATATGGTATGATATCAACAATTAGAATCGGGATGCTGATTATCACGAAGTTTTTTTTTTGTAATATTTTTTTTGGTGTACATTTTATAAACTCTTATACGTGAGTACGTGACCTTGTTCTGTTAATCTATTTAGTGTTAATATATTGTGAAACATAAAATGCTAAGTATTGTACATACATTTTTAAACTCTTACACTTAAAACACATTAGTAAAAGGTTGAAATATTGTAAAATGTAAAATGCTCTACTCCATGTGTATTGCGGTATGCTGTCTCACACTAATTTTATTTTTCTAACAAACGTAGTTAAACTCTTTAATTTAATTTTTCGAAGTTCCGACCATTTTAAATAATGATAATGATTCTGTCTTACACGTCTTGTTTTAAGACAATACTAATTTTTTAAAATCCTTAAAAAACTTGTCCCGCAGTTGGCTATTATTAATATTATTTTTCGTTATTCTACTTTTTTTTTGTACATGAATGATATGATATGCTCATTGTCGTAGGTACTCCTCCGAAGCTTATCTAATTAGGAAGATAAAGAAATATGCGTTTATTTGGCCAATTATGATCGTCCCCTTCAAGAAGCTGAAGCCTGCTACATTTATCAACCTAGTACTTAGTTTTTTTTTCGAATAATGTAATATTAAAAACCGACTCTTATAGTTGGGTAAGTACCGTGTAAGACATTATATTTTACTGCTGCAAAAAAAAATATTAATAAAAAAACAAATAAATGAGTATAAAGTATAAAAATTGAAATAGTGATCTAATGCTGGTAATTATTCCATAGTAAATAGTACTTTATAATAAATAAATAAATTTATTGTCTAAGTACATGTTTAATGTATAAGTACATGTTTATACACAAATTCTAGAATAAGACCAGGGGCGGATTTACAGGGGGTGAGGTGGGTGAGCTCTCACCCCCATTAATTTGAGGGGAGATAAATACTGACGGTGTAAAAACTGCCATTGTTAAAGGCTTGGAGCTATTTTACAGGGGAAAAAAGTGATAATCAATGAATGGACCATTGGAGAATTGATAAGCGTGGGAATGGTCAATAGTTTATTACTTGTGGACCCACTCACAATGTGAGTGACTCTTCTTTTTCTTTTGTACATCGTATTATTTGTGTTTTATTATGGACATGAGTTATATTATTACTTCCTCTCATCCATTAGCAAGTCTCCCTTGAGACGAGTATATATCCGTCACATGTTTTTGGCGGGTCAAGTATTATTCATGTAGGTAAATAAGATAAAACATAATGCTACTTTCTATGCACTTTACTATTGTCTTATCTAATACCCGTCACAAACTTGCTACGGAGATCCCCGTCACAAATGAGAATTTTTGCTCATTCACTGGAAAAATATCACTAACCTTAATATTTGTGTCAAAAGTAAATGATAGCTTTCAAATGATAAGACAGTTTCACACTGTGAGACGATCGTTTTCTATAAATTTATATATTTATTACTAACAATAAAAGACTAATTTTTATGCAAATTAACCGTCTTACAATGTGAGACCGTCTAACACAATAATTACTGATACACTAAAGTGCATTGTTTAAAAGGTTTAAGAAGTCAAAATATTTAATTTTTGTATACTATGTTGAGTGATCGGGTACTTGTTTCTGTGTACTTCGTATTATTAAGTAGTAAAGTAAATCAGTAAAATGTTACGAAGTATTACTAATGTGGCATAAATTTTTATAAAAATAAAATGTGTCACCCCCAATTCATAAATCCTGGATTCGCCACTGAATAAGACGGTCTCACACCGTGAGACGGTCTCATGCTAAAAAAAATCATCCATTTATTGCTGATGTTTATAATTAAAAGTAGAGAAAATAAATATTTTTCTACATGCATTAATGAAACCCGTTTTGACCTGAAATTCGTATAAATCCGTATTTTACACACTCGAATAGCCGTCTCGTATTTTAGCCGAACCCGAAATGCCCAAACCCGTAACCTGCCCACCCGACCCATTAAATAGGTATACTTGTGTTGAATAAACCCAACCCGTATAGACGTCTATGCACTCAGTCCATACTGAGCCCAATACTCATACCCATTCCAACTTGTTAATTTGAAAACCCTACAAATAAAAGCGTCTAGGCTACAGCAAATAAATACACTCGGTTTCCCTAGATCCATTAAATTGCTAATGTTTAGTTGTTTAGTTGTGTACAACTCTGCACACCACCCAATGGAAAATCAAAAACCCCAAAATCATCCCCAATTAAACCCCCATCATCTTCATTAATCCTTCGCCATCTTCATTCCTTCATCTACTTTCCTATTCCCATGTTATTACTACTCACTCAATCTTTGACTTCCAATTAGTAATCTTCACCTCTTATTTCTCACTCTCTTTCTAAACTGGTTGACGATTGAGTACAATAGTAGATGGCGAAGATTAATTTCGTTGAAGATAATATAAATTAGTTAAGTTGATTTAAGTATTATTAGTATTTTAGTATACTGCTACTAATATGGTTATTGCTATACAAATTAGTGGTATTCTTTCTATGTATCGAAATTATTAAGAGTAAATATTTACTGATGTTTTTAGTTTATTTTTTAAGATTTATAGTATCTATTTTTCATATATTTTCTAATATATTTTCTAATTAACGACTGCCCTCTAAATATTTGGGGGGTGATTTGTTATATATATATATATATATATATATATATATATATATATATATATATAGAGGCCGGATCCGGTGAGGCAGCTAATTATGGCGAGGCGGCTAGCCTCACCAAATTCATTCATTAAACTTGGACTGGCAGCTAATTTCTGATATTCACAAAACAAAGTCTGAGATTCACATGATAAGGTCTCAGATTCACAAAACAAAGTCTCAGATTCACATATTAAGGTCTGAGATTCACAAATTAAGATCTGATATTCACAAAACAAAGTCTGAGATTCACATGATAAGGTCTCAGATTCACAAAACAAAGTCTCAGATTCACATAATAAGGTCTGAGATTCACAAATTAAGATCTGATATTCACAAAACAAAGTCTGAGATTCACATGATAAGGTCTCAGATTCACAAAACAAAGTCTCAGATTCACATATTAAGGTCTGAGATTCACAAATTAAGGTCACTCCTCCTCCATGTCTTTCCCTGCCAAAATAATTGAATCCCATCTCATTCATCATGCAATCGTCTAAGACCAACTATATCAACCAAGACAACAACACCCTCATCTCTGTTCAATATCCAACAATAGCAGCAACGCCCATTGACACCATGACTCGAACTCGATTCGCGCACTTATACCTCCGCCCTTAACACAAGCAACGAATAACGGCTGCCACAATCAACCAAAAACCCGTTGATAAAACCGCCACCAGGCGCTTCTCCTATGAAGCCGAGCTAAAGCAAGCCCATAAATAGGCTGCATCACTCACACATCAGCCTCGACGCAACAAGCGAAACACGAAACCATCTCCATTGATGTGATTAAATTATTATTGCTATTCAATATTGGATTAGAGCCAAGATGCGAAAATTGGAATGAGAAAATCGTTGTCAGTTGTTTCATCTTGCAACTTAACAACTATAGTGACTGACTTAAGATGATGAAAAAGAGAGGAGATAGATGACAATGAAGAAGATAAATTAAAGGAGATGATTAGAAATGGGAGATAAATGGCACTCACAATCCAGACATACAAAATTCGCCTTCAAATATACTTCATTTCGATCGATTGTGGTGGTGGAGGTGTCACCAACTCATCGGCGACGATGTTAAGGGGAAGAGGAGAAAGGAAAAACGGGCAGGCGACGATGGAGTTGATTATCGCTGGCGATTTTCATGACGGAGCTCCGGCGACGGTTAGGTTATGGCGACAGTGATGATAGGTGATGGCACCACGCACCACCTGAAATGTCCACACTCCACCACACAACCCAACAACTAACGTCACAGAGAAAACGTTTAGAGAGAGAGAGAAAGAAGAGAGAGTGGAGAAATGAAAAATGACGTAATAATTGGAAAGATTGATTTTTATGGGGTATATATAGTGACACGTGGCATCATCTGGTGAGCCTACAATTTTTAGATCCAACGGTTTAGAATGTGTCCAGCCGCCTCATACTAAGAAGGGTGCCTCACATGATTCAATTTCTATATATATATATATATATATATATATATATATATATATATATATATATAGGGGCGGGTTCCCGTGCGAACTTAAGTTCAATACGAACTGTACGAACTACCCCAGATACACGTGGTATTACTACCGGATACACATGGTAATACTACTGGATACACATGTATCCAGTAGTAATATAATGTGTATCGAGTAGAAATACCAAATGTATCTGGGGTGGTATTATCTGTATCCACCGCCGCCGCAGCCGCCACCAACACCACCACTGTCACTCCCACCACCACTGCCACCACCGCCGCCGCCACCACCACTATCACCAACGCTGAGCCTAACTCCAATACGCCATTACTAAGAATATGACGCCGACCCCAACTCTGACATGCCACCTTACCGAGCCCATTACTGCCGTCACCGACGTATACCATAAAACCAAAGCAAAACCATCACCCTTGCTACCTTGTTCCGCCACTGCTTGCGTCACCACTGCGAGCCTACCACCACCATCACCATCACCATCTTACAACCACCATTACGACAACCATTTTACCATCACCATCACCACCACACAAAGACAACCAGCCCAACACCACGACCAGAAACTGACGCGACTACCTTGACAACCACAATCAAAAGTCGACCCTACGAAACCACCACGCCAACGCCATTCTCTCTCCACCGCATCCATTTCTGTCTTAGCACCACCGAGACAAGTTGACGGGCCTCCACACCCACCGTAGATCTCATTTTTTCCAATAGATCTATAAATGAGGGTGAGCATCAATGTGTATAATTTGCCGGAGAATCGATAAAGACGGCGGTCCAAAGATGAAGGAGGGTTGGCGGCGTCGGTCGAGAGTTGCGGTGCTAACTGGAGTAATGGTGAGCAGTTGTAAAGGGAAAAGAGTGAAGAACCTGACGAGTCAATTGGACAGCGAACGATGTGCAGGGATTGTCGCCGGAGTTGCACCAGTATCTACGCTACTCGTCGGCGTTGTTGATGTTAGCCGGCGACGACAACCAGTCGGGGTGTGAATGCGAGAGGATAAAAGGGAAGTTGGGATAGGCTGTGTGGAAAATATTGGGTCATTGGAAGGAGTAATTGGTGTGTTAGGAAATGTTAGATCTATTTTATTCTAAGTGTCAGTGTTCAAAGTGCTTGACGTTCGCACGGTCGCCACCCTACGAACTATTAGTTCGAACAGGAGCCAATCTATATATATATATATATATATATATATATATATATATAGATAGGTTCTTGTGAGTCCTTCATATCTTTTGAGTCCATGAGTCCTCATCTTGGCCATTGGATGGAAGAGATGGAGGGACAAGATTAGAAATAGATGGAGGGATAAGATTAGAAGGAAAATAGATGGACAAGATGAGAACAAGATGGAGGGACAAGATTAGATTAAAATGAGTGGGGTTTAGTGAATTCCACCTACACATGACCTTGATATTGTAACAATATCATTTTGAGCCAAGTTTTTGTAACTTCATCGTTTTATGAGTGTAACTTCAGTCATTACGAGAGTAACTTTAACCATTATTTTTGTAACTTCAAACTAAAATGTGATTTCGACTATACAAATTTGAATTTATGTAACTTTAAGACATGTTTATGCAATTTTAGCCGTTTTGTGAGGGTAACTTCAATCATTATGAGTGTAACTTCAACCTTTATTTGTGTAACTTTAAAAAAAAAAGTGCTTTCGTCTATACAAATTTAAGATTATGTAACTTTAAGACAATTTTTTGTGATTTTAGCATTTTTATGGGTGTAACTTCAGTCATTACGAGTGTCACTTCAACCATTATTTGTGTAACTTTAACCTAATATGTTATTTCGATTATACAAATTTGAATTTATGTAACTTAAACACTTTTTTGTGATTTTAACATTTTTATGAGCATAACTTCAGTCATTACGGGTGTAACTTCAACCAATATTTGTGTTACTTTAACCCAATATGTGATTTCTACTATACAAATTTTACAATTTATATGATACTTTAATTTGAATATTTTATAGTAACTTTAAGTAAAGTTTAGGTAACTTTAGTCCTTACTAAGTGTAACTTCAATTTTTAATAGTGTAACTTCATTTTCAAATAGTTGAATTACAGTCCTTAAAAGTGTCAATTCAAGCCTTAATTGTGTCACTTCAGTCCCTAATAATGTAACTTCAGTTCCTAATAGTGTAACTTCAGTCCTTATAAACCCAGTACAAAATAGTGTAACTTCAATTCTTAATAGTGTAACTTCAGTACATAAACACTACTACAAATACAGGCAATAACAACGCCCCATCAACAACGTATACTCGCGAAAATAAAGAAAAACCGTTGTGGAATGGAGAATTATTTTTCCGCGGAATTATATTAAACCTAATAACAACGGTATTAGTTTTTCAAACGTTGTTATTAGTTTTAACAACGGCGTGAACTAAAATAACCGTGGTAAATAAATCTACTAATAACAACAGTTTATTTTATATCCGTTGTTATTAATTTAGCGCGAAATAACGAAAAGTAATAACAACGGGTATGAAAAGCCCGTTGTTATAATGTGTTATTAATTTGGCGCAATATTTGGCTTAAATTAATAACAACGGATATGATTTTGTTGTACGTTGTTGTTAGTTGTAACAACGGATATAACTTTTTTAACCGTTGTAAATAGGAACCTAATAACAACGGTGACTATGAATAATAACCGTTGTCAATACTTTTAATAAAGATGAAAAAAACACAGAACACTAATAATACTGTACTGCAACACAAAAACACAAACACAAAGCGATTATACTGCATCACAAAACCACAAACACTAATAATTTATTGATTTCCTGATCGTCTCTTTGTCATCATCTCCGTCTGCTATTTCTTATTAATCAGGTATTCTAATAATTTTTCTTTATTGATTTCCTGAATTTCGTTTATTTGTGAATTAGTTGCTTATTATTGAATTAGTTTTAATTAGTTGGATTTTCTGAATTACTTGGCTTACTATATATACTACGAATGTAGATAAATGACTCGAACTTGGATGAATGCTGCGAATATGAGTGACCCAAACTATAAGGATGGTTTAGCTGAATTTTATGAAGTCGTTGCGAACAATTTGAATGGTTCTTCTAGTATTCCATGCCCTTGTGAAAGATGTGGTAATATTAGGTATATGGCTATTCCGGACGTTAAAATTCACCTAGAAAAGTATAGTTTTAGTCGATCCTATACACCGTTGGATTTTTCATGGGGAATCATTAGAGGAAGATAATAATTTTGAAGAAGATGATCTTGAGGTATACGAAAGGATAACTGATGATCCCGAGTTTGCCGAGTATGTTGAGTTGGAAGCAGACGAGTTGAATGTTGGGTCTACAGATAATGAAGAAAAAGATGATGAATCAAATGCTTTTGAAGATGAAAACATTAATTTGGATGACCTTGACAACATGTATAAGAAGTTGTGTGAGTCTGAAGCGCCTCTATACCCTGGTTGTAAGTACACAAAGATGTCGGCTGTGGTGAAGTTGTATAATATCAAGGGGGCAAATGGGGTTAGTGACACATGTTTCACTAGTTTATTAGCCTTGATAAACGACATGCTTCCAGATGATAATGTTCTTCCCGTTAAGACATATGAGGCTAAAAAACTAATTAGAGGGGTGGGTATGAAATATGAGAAAATTCATGCATGTCCAAATGACTGCGTATTGTATCGAAAATTATATCAAAACTTAACCAATTGTCCCGTTTGTTTTGTGTGGCGTTATAAGGACAAGGAAGGGATCCCGGCTAAGGTGTTATGGTATTTTCCAGTGATACCAAGATTCATAAGGATGTTTGCGAATAGCAATGATTCAAAAATGTTAACTTGGCATGAAACTGGAAGAATAAATGATGGGAAGCTAAGACACCCGGCAGATGGTATGCAATGGAAATCGTTCGACGCTAAGTATCCCGATTTCGGCATTGAACCTAGAAACTTACGTCTAGCGCTGTCCACTGATGGAATGAACCCACATGGAAACATGAGTACCCAACATAGTACTTGGCCAGTA
Organism: Heliosperma pusillum; assembly: GCA_022085475.1. Lineage (NCBI taxonomy): Eukaryota > Viridiplantae > Streptophyta > Magnoliopsida > Caryophyllales > Caryophyllaceae > Heliosperma > Heliosperma pusillum. Next base: position 27,345 of record JAIUZE010010273.1, read on the forward strand.
GTGTTGGCAATATACAACTTACCTCCATATGTGTGCATGAAAAGAAAGTACTTGATGTTGTCGTTGTTAATTTCCGGCCCTAAACAACCTGGAAATAATATAGATGTCTATTTGGAACCTCTTTTAGATGATTTGCGAATTTTGTGGGATAGTGGGATAGAAGTATTTGATGCATATAGGAATGAAACTTTCAATTTGAGAGCGATGTTATTGTGTACAATAACCGACTATCCGGCTTATGGCGACCTTTCTGGGCATACGGTGCATGGGAAAGAGGCCTGTCCATTGTGTGGGGAGGATATCGAGTCTGAATACTTGAAGTGTTCTCATAAGTATGTGTATTTGGGAAATAGGAGGGGCTTGGATCCTGACCATTGTTATCGCAAGCAGCAGAAAACATTTAATGGACGCCAAGAACATCGTCAACCTCCTAGAATTTTGAGTGGGCATGAAGTTTATCAGAAAGTAAAGCATATTGAGATAAAATATGGGAAGAAGAACGGCTCTAAATTGTCTACTCGTGGGTATAAGAAAAGATCCATATTTTTTGATAAACTTCCATATTGGCCTGACCTGGAGGTCAGGCATTGCCTCGATTTCATGCACATTGAGAAAAATGTCTGTGATAATATTATCAATACCCTCCTGAATGTTCCCGGTAAAACAAAGGATAACGCCGCAGCTAGGGAAGATATGCAAATGATGGGTATTAGGCTAGAGTTGGCACCACAGAAGAGAGGTAATGGTACATTTTTACCGCCAGCAGCTTATACCCTTTCACGGAATGAGAAAAAAGAGTTTTGTGCATGCTTGAATGGAATTAAAGTGCCACATGGTTATTCGTCCAACATCAAAAGCCTTGTGTCGATGCAAGATCTAAAACTCACCGGGTTAAAGTCACATGATTGCCACACTTTGATGCAACAATTACTATCCGTGGCTATTCGCTCCATTTTACCTGAAAAGGTACGATATGCTATTACCAGATTCTGTCTCTTCTTCCAGTCCATATGCGATAAAGTCATCGATCCCGATGATGCGGATTCATTGCAGGACCTCGTTGTCACCTCTCTTTGTCATTTTGAAATGTATTTTCCACCCTCTTTCTTCACTATCATGATTCACCTGACCACTCACTTGGTTAGGGAGATTTTGTACCTTGGGCCCGTGTACTTGAGATACCAGTATCCTTTCGAAAGATTGATGAAAGTCTACAAGGACTATACATCTAATCGGTATCGTCCAGAAGGTTGTATTGCTGAACGTGCTATATTAGACGAAGCTCTTGCATATTGTTACGCTCATCTCTCCCCTGAGGAGTTAATTGGCGTTCCAAAGAATCGTCATAGTGACTGGATGACCGGAAAAGGTATTAGGGGCCGGGTTGAAAAAATTGTGTCACGTGACATGTTACATTTAGCACATACGTATGTGCTAAACAACGAAGATGAGGTGCAACCTTATATTGAACAACACAAAGATGAGCTCAAATACGATCACCCAAACAAGAGCGAGATGTGGATTGCAAACGAGCATAAGAAGACATTTGGAGAGTGGTTTAGGAATGTTGTCTTGGAGTATAAGAATTTGTATGGTGATGACATCTCTCCTAGGTTACTACGTCTTGGGTTAGGTCCAAATGCCAGGGCCACTTTTTTCAGCGGTTTTGCTATTAATGGTTATACTTTTTACACCCGCGAGCAAGATGAGTTGAGCACAATGCAAAATAGTGGTGTGAGTTCTGAATTTGAGGCAATGCACTTTGCTACTTCAAAAGATAAAAACTCTATTTGGGGAAAATGCCTTTATTATGGTGTTATTCAAGAAATATTGGTATTAGATTACATTGATTTCACAATACCTCTGTTTCGATGTAACTGGGTTGATAACAACAACAATTGTGTTCGAAAGGATAAAATGGGATTTACGTTGGTCAATTTGGATAAGGTTGGCAATAATAAGGATGATCCTTTCATAATGGCATCCCAAGCTAAACAAGTGTTCTATGTCACCGATCCTATGGATAAGAAGTGGTCTGTTGTACTATCTATAAGGAGTAGACGGGGTGCACCCGATAATGGTGGGGATAATGATCAGGATGTCGTGTTTGAGGGAATGGATCACTCTTCCACTGTATCTTATTTCGACAATGTTGACACTGATCATGATAACATTGAAAGCATCTATATGCGTGATGATCATGGTGAAGGTATTTGGGTTAACGAATAAACTATGTCGGGCAAGAAACGTCCCCGATCCTGAGGTGGTTAATAATGTGAGGTATTAGCTTATATATTTGTTTTTTCTTTTAGTTTCTGTTATTTTTTTAAATAACTATCTTTCTGATTTTTTTTAAATAACTTAGGAACGGCATAGTAATAACAAACGTAAAGCACTGATACTTTATTAGCTCGAACAGATTTGCATTTAGGAACCATAGCGGAAATCTTACAACCATAGCGGATACATACACACACACTTGACACTCGAACAACATCTATTATGATAGGCTGATACAACACCACAGGCCCTAAAACCCCATTACACTGCTATTATGATAGGCTGATACAGACACACAGGCCCTCCCGGCCATCATACATGACCACAGGCCCTCCCATCCCATTACACTGCTATTATAATAGGCTGATACAGACACACACACACTTGACACTCAACATCTAACACAGGACGTTGCTTGGAATTTTTAGGTGTACATTGCTTGGAAAACAGCCACAACCTGGTTGTAGGCATCGACGATTTCTGAATTGGCCGACTGCTGACCATTCAAGATGGTCGGATACGGCACGTGGAAATATTTGATGGTATTCTTCAGAAGCTCGGCGTCCTCGTCTGTGGCTACCCAGAGGTATGGTTCGACTGTTGATCTATTCGGAGCAACCCAGCCGCTCTTACCATGGCCTCTGAGTTGAAACATATTGCCAAGCTTAAATGCTGATTCTGCATCTGTAAGTGATGTTCCAAACTGAATGAGTAGTATCCCTTTGAATCCCCAAGGCGCCTATTGTGCCTTAATTCTGCTGACCGAGTATCCCAGCTCAATAAGCTTATTCCTCAAAGAAGTAAAGCTTTTGGCAACAAATTTTCCATCGTCCAAATGGCCTGGGGCATTCATTAGGACACAGTGATATGGACGAGCAACATTTTGAGACATTTCAAAAATAGACAAGTGATTTAATAGTTTTGGTTTGGTTTATTTGCAATGAGTATTCTTTTCTGAATTTATAGCATTCAGTGTATTGTCTTTAGTTTTTGTTAGCTTTGGTCATTGTTGAAGATTCCCAAATTATTTAGCTTTTGGTCATTCATTATACAGTCTCCATGTTTTGGTTTCTGCTGATATTGCTGTGTATAGTGCTTATGATATTGCTGTCTTTGTTGGTTTCTGCTGATTATTATTGCAGTGTATAGTGCTTATGATATTGCTGTATCTAATTATAATTAAAAAAAAATAAAGGTAAGCAACAACAACGGTTGTTGTAAATATACCCGTTGTGATTGTTATAACAACGGTTATTAACCATAAACCGTTGTCATAGTGTTTACTAATTACAACGGGTAGACTACTATAACCGTAGTCATTACTCTATCACAACGATTTGTTTATGATAACCGTTGTCAATATTTGTAGTAAGGAAACACACAACACTAATAATACGACTGTACTGCAACACAAAAACTCTATCACAAAGCGATCATTTTTCTGTCATCATCTCCCTTATTATTTTTGAATTTGTGAATTTGTGAACTATTTCTTGAATTTGTGAATGTCATTTCCTGAATGTCGTTTATTATTTTCACCAATTCAATGTCGTTTATTAGCAAATTTGTTAATGTCATTTCCTGAATGTCATTTCCTGAATGTCATTCAATTCTAATTTTGCTTTATCGATTGAATAGCTTTGAATTGAATTAGTTTAATTACTTCTAAACTTAAGTCAAAAAACAAATTAACGTATCAACATTAATATTATTAAATAATAAGTTCAAACGGCGCCACACACAAATGGCGCCAAAACAACAACAAACAACTACAACCAAACAACTACAACCAAACAACAACAACCAAACAACCAAACAACTACAACCAAACAACAACAACAAACTAAATTGAGTCCGGGTAAATCTCCCGGATAGCTGCCACCGCTAGAGCATATGCATCAATCGGGTCAGCCTCGGCCAGAGCCAACTCTTCCCACTGCTCTACCTGGGTCACTTCAACGAGGTCGACCCCATTTGCCCAACGGTAACGGTCATGTTCGGAAGCCACCCATAGATATGGCCCTGGCTGGTGGTCCGTGCTCTCAATAAAATCTTTTCGCGCATGCCCGGCCTTGTCAATCATTCTTGCCAGTTTGAATGCGGACGCACGATGAGCATCCGACATCCCAAACTCGAAAACGAGTTCACCTGTAAAGTACCTGCGATGATAATTTGGCCACATCTTCCTGATTAAGTAGCCATTTCGAATAAGCGTATCACGGAGTTTTTGTAACTTTTACACACAACGTAGTCACCCTCAATATGAGAAGGCATTTCTTTCATGATGCAAGCATATGGTTTAGTAAAAGTTCCAGACATTTTGTATGGTTGATGTTAGTATTGAGGCTGGGAAATTTTGTATGGTTTAGCAAATATGTTATTGATTAAAGTTGGGAATTTTGTATGTGGATGATAACCTGCTTGTATTGAGGCTGTATTTATAGAGAGTTATTTATTGGAGTTATTTATTCACATGCATGCATTGGTTCACATGAAGGCATTGATTCACATGCATGCATTGGTTCCCAAAACGACTATACATTCACATGCATGTAGTACGTTATTGATTGAGTAAATGTGTGAATATGCAGTCAATGCATTTACTGCATTTATTTACTGCAATGTGCAGTAACCCTATCACAACGGTTGTGGTAACGAAAACCGTTGTGGTTAGTAATAACAACGGGTTTTTGTACCAATAACCGTTGTTATTGCGTAATAACAACGGGTTTTTGTACCAATAACCGTTGTTATTGCTCAATATTATTATTTTTAATTAAAAGATATTGCAGTCCAAACCCGTGAATAAACAACAACAGAACCAGCATTGATTAAAGCATCCATTGAACATCATCAATGGCAGCATAACCCCTCTATAAATACAGCCTCAAAACCCCTCCTTTAAATATTACATAACTACCCTAAAATTAATATCATCAATGGCAGCAGTTAACCTTCCCAACGATGAGACGACCCTTACAAAATTGATTGCAGATGAGGAGGAGGCGCTTGCCGTAGTTCCCGCTGATCATCACCCATTGATTAAAGGATCCATTGAACATCGAAGGGATTATTGGATTGAGAGGCGTGAAGCAGTCCGACTTGTCAACCAAGCGTCGTCATCATCATCGTCCTCTGGCTACCCACGTCGGCCTTATACTCGGAGGTTGGATGCCACAAGAGATATGTTGAGCTGTACCCGTCCTACCTTATCTCCACATGCAAGACGTGTACTTGCAGGCATTGAATCTGTTATTGCAAAATACGAGGTTAATGATCCGGAAGTCATCCGTATCATCAATATTGTTCCGGATTGTTGGTGGCAGTGTGAGAAAAGCTTTTTACACTTAACCGGAATTGTTCCGGATTATTTAACATCTTTATTTATTTGATGTCGGATGAATGTAATGTACTTTAATATAAAATCTAGGTTATTCCTAATGAAATCAATGAGAAAGAATGTTGTTTAAAGTGTTTGAATTGATGATGTTCAATATTTTGATGTTTGATCAATATATAGCGATCATCTACTATATATATATATATATATATATAGAAGTATATAAAAAAGGGTTTAGGGGTTTAGGGTTTAGGGTTTAGGGTTTAGGGTTATTTTGAAGTAACACACGTATACTAATAATGATACTGAATAATTAAAAGTGATCCGACCCGAAAATGATACTTAATAATCATCACGCGGATAATAAATGATGATTTCTATTGAATTAAATTAAATAACCCGATACTAGCTAATTAATTTTGGGTCGGACAGTTTCAGGTTTGTGATGCAAAAACGGCCCGACGAATCTAACTACCTGATCGGAATATGCATGGCCTATTATTATTAACCATTTATTTGTTGATAAAACGTATGTACATACATACATACCCAATAATATAATATATATTATATATAATAGGTGGTAAAAAAGCAATAAACCGTCCTTTTTAATTAATTTGAGCATATATATATATATGCATCGTCAATATATCCGTCCCTTTTATTAGCGTACTTGGATGAACGAAGTCGATCGACCCCATATATATATATATATATCATCATTATTTAATTTGGGAAACATTGACGTGTATATATAATACTTACTTGCATGTGCATTGATGAATCTGTTATTATTGCAAAGTAGTACGAGCGTTAATTAATGATCCGGAAGTCATCATCATTAATTATTATATATATCATCAATATTATATTAGCATCAATATTATTGCAATAAGTAGTACATATATACGAGGTTAATAATGACACGTGCCCCCGACCCGGCCCAAAAGCGATCGACCCGAAGTACGTAGCTACTTGCTCTAGATAGTGGATTGCCTGATCCGTAACTGCTGGCCTGGCCACCCGATCGATCAGTTTCAGGTTAACTAGTGATGCATGATAATTATAATAACCAGTTCCTTAATTAAAAAGAAAATGACACGATTCGAGGATCCCTATCTAGACTCGATATATATATATATATACCACATCCGCTTGACCCGGAAATTATCGACGACCCGCCCAATTATAATCATTCCCGAAACAGACACGAATTGAAAGCCGAAAGGACCCTCGCTTCGACCCGAATTGAACCAAACTAATAATAATAACTAACCCGATCAAATAAGTTATTAATTACAAACCCGCCGAATCTAACCCGATTGGAATTGATTCCCAGGCCAAACCCGATCCGAGCTAATAATTAAACGTAACTTACGCCTATAATATAAAATTTAGAGCAAAGTAAAATAAATTAAATTAAATTTAGAGCAAAGTTAAATAAAATAATTTAGAGCAAAGTTAATGAGTTTATTTCGTGCCTCAAATTTTAATACCGCGCGCGCGTATCTGAAAAATTAAAAAAAAAAATACATAATCTATAAAAACGGTGTTTTAGAATTTCAACGTTGTTATTACTTTCAACAACGGGTTATAATAAATAAACCGTTGTCTTAGTGTTATTACTTTCTACAACGGGTGTGCTTTAACCGTTGTCATTACTCTATAACAACGGTGGTTTGTAGGATAACCGTTGTCAATAGTTTCTCTTAATAAACCCTTTAGTTTCTCTTAATAAAGAATAATTTACAATCCTATAGAGTAAATTTTACAGACGTACATAATCATCATCATCCTCCTCGTTTACAATCATCCTCGTTTACAACACAAATCTTTTTGTTTATTATCATCATCATCCTCCTCGTACTCGTGATCATCATCCTGTTCTCTTTATCATCACCCTGTTCTCATTTTCTTTATCAGGTAATTTTTGTGTTTAGTCTTTAGGGTTTTAAGATTGAAGTTCATCTTTTTGTTTTCATTTTCTATTTATCGTTCTCTTTATCATCTAGTTTCATTCCTTTCTAAGTTTTTAGAGTTTTAGAATCTCTGCATGACTCTTTATTTGTTCAGTTACTATTTCATTCATTTTAAGGTCTTAGGGTTTTAGAATCGCTGTATGCATGACTCTGTTCCGTTACTATTTCATTTCTTTTGAAGGTATTAGTGTCTTAGGATTATCATGGGTGAAAAACGGAAAAGAGTAGAAAACAATGATAAGGGGGATAAGCCTGGTGAGAGGGGTGCTTCGAAGTGCTCTGCAACCCTTGCAGCTATAGCGGCAAAAACGCCGATGGAAATAAAATGGAGTGTGAAAGGTGTTCCTACTGGTCCAAATGCTAGCCATTTATCCACTTGGATTGGAGTTACAACCAAACAGTTTGTGCCTATTGATTTAGATAATTTCAGGAATTATAATCCTGCATTGCAGAACTTACTCTTGAAACGTATAAAGGTATGATAATATCTTTAGCTAAACACCATTTTATTTTGCATAAGTTACTATTACATAAGGCATGAAGCCGTATAAAGGTTCGTGTAAAGGTATGATATTAGACAGCCGCTTATTAGTATATATGATGATGATGCAGGAAGCTTTCGATATTCCAGACTGCCATGATAAGTATCTATTACGTAAGGCAGCGGCAATCTTAAGGCAGTGGAGGTGTGACCTTGCCAAATTACACTTGTATGTGGACAAGGAGACGGGGCAGATGCATAAGAGCCCACCGACAAAGTACCCCCACATCACTCAGCAACACTGGGATAATTATAAGGCGAAACGAGCTACTGAAAAGTTTCAGGTTAAGTATCCATGTCATATGTTTACATTTTTGTAAAACTCTACTTAAGGTTACATTTTTCTAAAAGTTTCAGGTTACATTTTTCTAAAAGTTTCAGGTTACATTTTTCTAAAACTCTACTTGTATCTATAATTTTCTAATTGTCTCATCTACTTGCGATTTTATATGATTTGAAGAGCGTTAGCGCCAGAAATCGTGCTAACATCTCACAGAAGCGGGGGGTATATTCTGGTTCTCGAGGCGGTTACAGATTGATAGAAGAAAATCTCGTAAGTAGCATCTATATATTAGATTTTTTTAATCATACTTGGACTTGATATACATGTATACATATATTATTTTTGAGTTAAAGTGTAGGTGTCAAAAGGTGTGACCGACTTGAATCGGCACGTAACTTATAAAGAAGGGCACACGCCTAAAGGATCCCGAACATGTAACGAATATGATCAGGAAGTCTTGGCCAACATAGTAAGTATTATTTTTATTAAGACGGGTTTTTAATAACTTTATTGTTCAATTCTGGTATGTCTAACTATCTATTTATTTTAGTAACAAAAATTAAATTAAGTTTATTTAATATATTATAGGAGAATGTTCTGAAGGAGGTTGCGGAAGGGAAATTCACTCCGAGTGGTCGTGACGACGTTCTTGCTAGAGCGATCGGCCGTCCCGAGCATCCAGGTTGATTGAGGGGCGTCCCTTTACATGTCGAAGTCACGAAATATTATGGGACAACTAGCCCGAACAAGAAGAAGAAAAATAAGGGGAAGGCTGACATGGTACCATTTGTTATTCTCATTTAAAATTCACATGTTATTGTTTTAACAAAATGCTGATTCTACATTTTGGGCGTGCAGGTTCAGTTATTGGCCTCCGTGATACTGAAGATGAATTCTGGAGGCAAGCCTTCCGAAGAAGAATTGAAGATGATGGAGGATGTCATTAAAAAGGGTGAGGTAGTGCAATAGATTTGTCAAGAGGCAGACACTACTACCTTGCCAATACATGAGGAGACGGCTGAGAAGATGGGTGAGGTACCTACTGCCGTCGAGGTTTTAATACCTCAAGCCGATAAGGTAAATATGATTTTTTTTTTCTGCATTTGTTCTTTCCAGCAGCCATGCCTTTGATTGGTTTATTTTATTAGGTAAATGAGTCGGAAAAGGGGACGCAACTTGAGGAGACGGGTGAGGTACCTAATGCTGCTGAGGTTTTGATACCTCAAGCCGATAAGGTAAATACGACTTAACCATTTTGAACCTCTGCATTTGTTCTTTCCAGCAGCCATGCCTTTGATTGGTTAATTAATTTTATAAGGTAAATAACTCTGAAAAGGGGACGCAACTTGAGGAGCCGGCTGAGAAGACGGGTGACAATAATGAGGTATGTAGAATATAAGAAGTTAGTATATGCTGTCAGTGCTAAATCTGGTCTGGACATGTTCAAGTATAATAGCCTACCCACCAACAATAAATACTTGTAACTAACTTTACATTATATACTCAATATAGATCATTTATGATATCTATTATATTTTGGTATTTAGTAAATAATGTGTATTCTTCAGGCCACAAAAAAGCGGGTAGTTGTTTTTCTCACCGACCCTTCATTCAAAGAGAATGTGCGTGTTGCCCGGGGTTTCATATACCCAAAGCCCAAGGACTCAGCGGAAACCATCTTGGTTCATGGCGAACCACTCTTGCCGAAGCATTCAAAAGTGGGGATAGCGGGAGTCGCGAAGGGCTATGGAACCCGTAAACTGCCCGTCCCAGTCCGCAACGACCTTCAAGTTCTGGCAGATGCGGTTAACGGTTTTGTCCAATGGCCTGAAAGCCACATTTACCTGGCTCGTGATCGTAAAATTCAACAGAATGTAGCCGAGGTTAGAAAAATACATCTAATTTAACCCGCCTTTTGTCTTTGTTCATCACCTTCATAAATAGTGAAATTTATATGTTATATTTTTGTTTTGTAGGTAACAAAAAACATGGATAAGTCTAACTCGATAGACAATAATCTTTCTACTACCTCGTCAATACAACAACTTGATGAGGTATTTAATCAACTCTCTTTATATTTTAAGTTCTACTATCGCCTCATCATTGAAAGAGCAACTTAATTTAGTTAGCCACATATCATGTAGGTTGTGAAAGGTAGCACACCGCATCATTTCCCCAAGCTGAAAGAGGTCAGGAGTCTATCACAAACTAAATTTCATGGGAACGTTTACATGGAAAAAGTACGAACGGTGGCGATGCTGGAGCTTTATAAGGAGGCTGAGAGACGCATAGCAAGCGAGCAATTAATAATTATTCCGCTCGAGAATGATATTGTAGGGGTAGAACGCCAAGCAATGCTGGATTGGGAAATGCTAGCCGTTTGGGCTGACCTTGACGAGATTGATGTCCAACACCTATATGTTTGGATGAAGTAAGTTTCTTAATAAATTAAATCATGCAGTATTCTAATATTCTGACTAAGATATAGTGTTTTTAATATCGGAATTAAAACCATCATGTAGGTACTTGAACTCGGTTGTGATCCCCGAGACCAATAATCCACTTCCTCAATACGGATTCATGTGCCCAAATGTTTTATCTATGCATATCGAGATGTTTTCGTATGAAGAACGTGTAAATTATATTGCTGGGGAATTGGCGAAAAACAATAAGCTCATTTTTGCCCCTTATAATGAAGCCGGGTAATATATAATTAATATTACGATTCCAAATACAATTGCAGTTTTATATGTTTGGTTATGATGCATGTTGTGCTTGTTAATAATGATTTGTCTCTCGATCTCTAGGAGACATTGGGTGCTAGCAGCGATCAATCCGACCACGAAGAAAGTATTTTGGTTGGACTCTTTGCATGGACAACCATCCGAGACCTTTAAGAAGTTGATTATTAAGTAAGTTTATAATACTGATGATGATTTGGCACATAATATTAAGTTTCATTTATTATTATTAAGTAAGTTTATGTGACTTTCGGCCTCTTTCCTTTTTTAAAGGGCCTTTGAGAAGAAAAGAGCAACCGGCGATCAATCGACAGAATATTCTGATGATGGCCCTACTTTTATTACGATAACAGGGGTACGTACGCGCAAATACAATACCTTAATAATTAAGTGCATTAAACTAATTACGCATATACATCTGTCTTTTTTAATTACGCATTAAACTAATTGGTAATTGCCTTCTCGTCTCTTCGTTTATTATGTAATAATAGGTCCCTAAACAGCCGGATAGCATCCAATGTGGATACTACGTTTGTCGTTTCATGTTGGAGATTATTAGGCGAAGATATATCAACATTCCAGAAAGAGTTAGTAGTTTAATGTAGCTATTATTTACTTTTTTTCATTAGAGCTGATATCTTTTCTGCTATATATATATGATCGATGTTGCTAATTATGTATGCCTATACTGTTGTTACCCTACTGATCGATGTCTTTTTTTTTTTTTATCCGCAGTATTTAATCAACACGCCACATGTCCCTGAGTACACTAAGCACAATATAGACGAGGTAAGGGACTTGTGGGGCAAATACGTCCTTGAACATTATGTTAAGAATAAATGAAACTTAGATTATTTTGGAAGCAGATAGGGAACTTTAATTTGTAGAAGTCATTAATTAGAGCAAGTTGTAAGTATGAATTGCTCTGAAAGAGATCATTTTGGTTGTATATATCATTTTGCTGCTGCTGTACATGAATTGCTCTGATTTATATATAGATATATCATTTTGCTGCTTCTCAAATTGGTTTATGCGTGCTGCTGCTACTGCTGCTGATTTATGCAGGATTTTCACTGGTGGCAGGGGAACAAATTACAATTTTTTCAAAAACAATAATAAAAATAATAACAACGGTTTTTCAAAATTCATTAAAAGCGTTGTAACATAATTCCCACCAAAACTTATCATACCTTTAACAACGGTATATTCTAAAATACCTGTTGTTATTAAAACTTTCCACAACGGCTTATTTATTATACTCCATTGTAATTAACTATATTCACAACGGGTTTAAAAACCAATAGCGTTGTTATAATATTTCCCACCAAAACTAATCTTACCTTTCACAACGGTTTTATTTAATAGAACCGTTCTCGTATCTTTCCCACCATAATTAGTCACACGTTTTAACAACAGTTATCTAGTAATAACAACGACTTTGTACCGTTGTAAAAACTATTCACAACGGGTTTAAAAAACAATAACGTTGTTATAATATTTCCCACCAAAACTAATCTTACCTTTTACAACGGTTTCATTTAATAGAACCGTTCTCGTATCTTTCCCACTATAATTAGACACACGTTTTAACAACAGTTATCTAGTAATAACAACGACTTTGTACCGTTGTTAACACTATTCACAACGGTATTTTCATTAAATCGGAACGTTGTTAAGACCTTTAACAACGGAGACTTTAACAACGTCCGCGTTTTAATATTACAACGGTTTTTAGCCGTTGTCATTTGCTGTTTTTGTAGTAGTGTATTAGCGGTGTTTGTGATATTATATGGATAAAGCCCTTAGAATGATGTGGTTATGATTTGGGTTTAGCAAAAATGCCCGAGAAGTTGACCATGATGATTTTGGTATTTTGAGTGGAGTGTTTAGTTTTTAGGCTTTCTCCCACTTTGAGCGAAATCTTTGGCGTTCATTTCTCTATAATCTATCTTGTCATACTTTCCTTCGGGAAATAAAATATGTTTATGTTTACCATTTCTCTCTTTGCCTTAAGAATTCACGCTTATTCAATTTGTTATTCTCTGGACATTGTCCTTCTTTCCGATTTTACTCGTTGTGTTTTTCTTTTATTACCATGATTGTGAGTTTGATGCTCAAAATATATCTATGTGTGTGAAATGTCTACTTGTCTCGGGTTCGCGCTTTGAGAAAATTTTCAAATTTTTATGTTGTGTTTCAAGTTTAACCTTTTTAAAAGGGTCTAAAAATGAATTTTTCTACTTTCGTTTTGCGAAAATGGATTTTTATTACCCTTTTTTTATTCTGCGCTTGGTTGGATGCTAGAACTTGTTATTGGAGACGTCTAATGACTGATTCTGCACTTATCAACGTATGATTTTATTTTAACTTTGTCTTTACTTTGGAATGATAGTGTTCTTGTGTGCACGACAATAACTATTTCGTTTCCCAGGAAGAGACTAGCGTCATCGAAAACTTTTCTTATACACTTTTGGAAAAATGTCTTTTTTTTGAAGTAAGTGTTTTGGATGCTAGATTCGAGAAACCAATTTTCGTCCTTCTAGCTTTAGTTTTCTACTATCAAGTTTCGAGGACGAAACTTTTTAAAAGAAGGGATGATTAGAACACCCCATATTTTATAATAATGAGTAATTTACTAAAGTCGTAAATTTTATAAATTCAACTTTTATTTTTATTAATTAAAATATTTTTAGTCGATAATTTATAACTTCGTGGCTTTAAATTAATGTTAAATAGAATTTAGTTTAGTTGGGTAGAAACCGTCGCATTTCTGTCCGTTATGAGTTCATAATCGGATCCTACGCGAAAATCCAAGGGAGTCGACACGATATGAAATTTGGGCCTTCTATTACTCACCTTCTGAAAATAAACTCATTATCTCTCCTCCTTCCTTCTCAAATTTCAGCAAACATACCCTTTTTCTTCATCTTCCTAAAACACCAAAACACCATTAAAACTCCATCACTTTATAATCTTAAGACGGATGTCATTTCTCCGTCTCTCAACAAAACGTGACGATTTTTATATCAATCTTCTCCTCTCATCGTCCTCTTCATTTTCATACCATGAAATATCCATTTCCTCCAACTTTTTATAAAACCAATTTTCTACATCTAAACTTAAGACGGGCATAACTACCTCGTTTCTTAACGTAACTCGATTCCGTTTAATGTTTCGGAATCCTCTCACCGTTTTCTTTCTTTCTAGCCAATAAAAGATCAAACTTTTAATCTTCTTTTAAGACCAATTTCCAGAAATTTCGGTTTGGACTATTACTATGTTATTTATCGATAAAAGGGTGGACTTTGAAGATCTTGGGTCAAGGAATTCGTGTAGATTGATGGGTAGCTTGGGAATCAAGGATTTGAAGTGCTAATCGAGGTAACGGCAATGAGTTACTCGATACCAATATGTGTTTTAATGTTTTAATTGTATTTTTAATTAGTGAAAGATGTAATCTTTGCCTTAATTTCATGTTGAATGGTGTTAGTTGTTCATTCTTATGTATGAATTCACCCCACATGCTTATCTTTCATTAATCGCATGCTAAATTAAATTCAATGTGTTAATTATGCTTATTTATCATGTTTGAACTTGAGTTGAGCCATTAAGGTGCTTTGATTGACCTTGTTAAATGATGGGATATGTTTATAGTGCATTAAATTGTGGTTATTGTTGGTAATTGTTGTTAGAAATGATGAGAATCAAAAGGGTTAGAGTATTGGTTGTGGTTGTTGTGTTTTTCGTGCCTGTGTGTCCCAGCTGGCCGACCGGCTGCCGATTACCCCTACCGGCTGGGAACCTCCTGATGTGAAATGGATAATTTTGATGTTGCCCGAGTCACAGCCGGCCGACCGGCCGACCGGCTTCCTTAATTGGCTTGGAACATGTGTATGTGGAATGATATATTGAAGTGCCTATGAGTCTCAGCCGGCCACCCGGTGATATAGTGTCATTTCACTCTACTTTCCATCCCTTTTTTGCCGCGTTTTGATTGCCTTTTAACGCTCCCTAAGAGCGTTTCTACGTGTTTTACCTTCTTCTAACATATTTCTCGCTTTTATCGTGTTTTTGTAGGTAAACCGTCATTTGGGGCGAGTTCTACCTAATTTTGATCGACAAAAGAGAAGGTACATCACACTGACGGCCCACCGCATGTCCTAGGGGACCCCACAAACCATTGGGGGCCCTACTTGGCGTACCCGAGTCAAGGCGAGCTAAAGTGATAGAAGTTGACAAAGTTATATCAAGGGAACAAGGAGGAAAGACCTTTCACGGGCGTGATGTACATCTCACGGTCGTGAGATTCCTTCCAAAGAATGATTATTTTCGAGCAACACAGCTCACGGTCGTGAAACACTGCAAGCGGTCGTGAAACTCAGCTCGCGGTCCTGAAACTCAGCTCGCGGTCGTGAAACTCAGCTCGCGGTCCTGAAACACAGCTCACGGTCGTGAAACATGTTTCACGGGGGTTGAGAATTTCCACTAGTAAAAAAATGACATTAGGCAAGTAGAAAAGGCTACGGTCCCTAAAAATAACCGTAGCCTAATAGAAAAGGTTACGGGCATTATAAAGACGCGTAGCCAAATATATAGATAAAAATCAAAAGACTACGGTTCATCTATAAAACCGTAGCCAAAAGTATTGTATATACACTAAATGCAACGGTTCTTTTATCAACCGTAGCATTTGGTAATAAAACAAGGGCCACCCAATTATTCCCTTATTCCCCCTTAAATCCTTAATTCCCTGATGACGGCTTTACTTATTCGCACACTCCTTTACTCCCTCCTCTTGGACACATCCACTGACGACGCGCGCAATGCCATTGCCAACTCCACCACGCCACCACGCTCACGGCGACTACATGCATCCTCCGTACGCTCACGACGCCATCATAGTCTTGCTTCATATCTCCGACTTTCCCCTAATTCCTTTCATTTTCTAGGGTTTTGACAATAATTAACCACTTTTGATGCAATATTTGGCGCCGCCAGGTCTCACCGTCTTTCTCTTCTTTTCTTTTTATTAATTTTTTCAATTTTTGATGAATTTATTAGCAAACTCTTCGACCCTCGTAGAGAATTGGAATGGAGAATTCTAAGTCAATTGTTGTGATTTCTTACGCCTTCTGAGAAACGAAGGTATTTCCTCTTCTTTATGAATTCTATTCAATTTATGCCAGTACTTTGAGCCAATTATTTTTGGTTTTTTAGGGTTTTCGTTGAATGAATTACGGAGTATCATTTATAGACTAATCTTCTATGTGAAATTGTTATACTGATTAGGATTTAGGAGTAATGCCCTGATTGAGAATAAACTGTGGGTATAGTAGAATTTCATTGTTGGTTTGATATATAATGCTCCGAGTGAACTTATCAGGTGCTTTATAGCATCAAAGTTCTATGTAAATATGCATATTTTTGGGGTTTTAACTTGTTGAGAAGGTATCGTTTAATATAGAATTAAGCAAAGGTAAACTTGAATCAGGTTTTGCGTGGACATTCACCTTTTAAAATCTGGCAAATAGGTATACATATGTTATGAAGTATCTTTTGTTTAGGTGTATTGAGTTCTAATTTCTATGTATAATATAACTCACGAACTTCCAAAGAATAGAAAGTAAGTCCTATGTTGATTCGTTCAGGTATGGTGAATTCTATTGGGTTCAGATTTATGGTAATTTAATTTGTGCTTTGTTAGTTGAGTTCGGATGTTGTATGATTTTGCTGTTATTTAATGAAAAATATAGCATAATTGTTTTTTTGATTGATCTTTGAAGTATTAGACTTAAATTTTTTGGACTTTCCTAATCAAGGTAGATCAATTAAAGGGTTTTAGATTCCCCAACTCTTTAATTTCCATGTTTTTTTTACTGTTTCGGTTTTTTTCCCTTCGTGCAGGGGCAAGGCCACTGATTTTAACTTTGAGTTTAGGCATTGGATGATTTCAACGATAAAGTTAGCTCGGGGAGTTATTATTTCGCTAGATTTGTTCCTTTTGTAATTGGGGTTTATATTTTATACGAAACAGAATATCTCTTTAAGATTGGTTGATTTAAGAAGTTGATGTAATTTGACAGTTGTAATGTTTTAGTAGATAATAATTGTAATATTTGCATAAAATAATGTAAGTGTTGACTTTTTTTATTGTAATTTTTTGGTTTTATATATTATTCAAAATAATATTTTTTTTCAAATATTAATTGAGAAACGGCTACGGTCGTTAAAAGAGAGCCGTAGCCTTTTATCAGCTTATGGCTACCGTTAAATCTTAATAGCCGTTGCCAAAAGTCCATTTAGGCTACGGTTATTAAGATTTAACCGTAGCCAAAAGTCATTTTAGGCTACGATTCCTGACCGTAGCTGTAAGTATTTGATCTAAGGCAACGCCCGGATTTACTACGGTCGAGGAACCGTAGCCAAATGTCTATTTTAACCGTAGCCAAAAGCCATTTTTGTACTAGTGTTCGGACCTGCTACTGCCACATATCTCACGACCGTGACTTGCATCTCACGGTCGTGAAACCCTTGTCACGGTCGTGAGACACCTTTCACGGCCGTGACTCATTCAGCCCATTTAGTCTTTCGAAGCACATCTTTCCTCCATTTTGTAAACCTATAAATAGATTCTCTTGTGTAATTAGAGGGCACGAAACCCTAGACTCAAAATTAGTAAGATTAGATTCCTCCTAATTAGTTTAATCTTTTCTCAATTACTCTTTAATTAGTTTTAGATCTAGTCATGTAATGGGATTTCTTGGTTTTGTACTTGAAGATTGGTGACAAACTCATCTCCTTTATTCAAGATTCCCTCTTTTATTGTTCATCTTTTGCCTTAATTAGTTGGTATATCTTCTTAATCCCTTTTCATATACTTTCTAATCTTGTCATTTCATTACTTGTTTTGTTTCTTTCTTATCAGTATGTCTTGTCTTAGTTTTATATCTTATTCCTTCATATTCCTCATGTTAAGTAGTGAGTAGTGATTAATCTAGGATTAGTGGGGGATAATGGGTTTTAATGAGGGTTAATCTTTGTTTGTTGGGTTGATTTGTTGATTAATTGTCTTTCTTCTAACTTATGCATACCACATCTTTGATGAAATGCTTGCTTGACAAACTTGCATGATTCATGTTTATTATACATTTCCGTAAGATCGATAGCCTCGAAATATGTTAGGAATTGCATATAGTTGGTATACCGACCTTGTGTACGCGAGAGATAGCTTGGTTCGTTATATGGGAGGGATTGTAAGATCGAGAGCCTCAATCCACAACGCCTAAGTTTGACTACCCATTAACTATGAACCCGACTCACTAGAACCCAAATTACCCATTTGAACCCACCGATCCTAGACTTTCCTTTTATTTCTTGTTATATGATTATCTTAGTTTAGTCTTACTTTCGTACTTATTTGCATTTACTCAATGTTCTTAGATTAGTTTCAAATCCACTTCTATATCGTGACACCCATGAGCATAGCTAGTCTAGACTTTGCATATCGAATACCCACCGTCCCTTTGGACCGACCTTGACTTGCCACCGTGCTAAGTCTTGTTATAAATATCGTTTGACACATCAAAACGACGCGTGTCACCCGGCCACGGGTCTCACCGGCTGCGACACTCCCTCTTCTCTTTTTCTTCACTTTTCTCACTTTGCCCTATGATCCGAGCCGGGTAACTGGCAGCCGGTCACGCCCACCGGATGGGGATCCCCTGTAAATGATGTTGTTGATTTGTGTTGCTGAGGTACCAGCCGGGTACGCGGCAGCCGGTCCACCAGACCGGCTGGCACCCCCTATGCCACCTTCTCATTTCTTTTCCATATGCCTTCACATGTAATAGTTTATGTAGCTTGTTTATCTTATAAACTTACGTAATAACATTAAATATTCATGTTCAGAATATATGATATCTCACATGCTTATATCACATGTTTGGTGACGGTTTTTGATATGTCCCCTCTTGAGTCGGTTTTACCTTATGTTTCGATTTGAGCACTACTCGTTGAGTGCTTTGAACTCTCATTTCCCGGCTACACCCTTATCCTTGTTAGACTCGAAAGTCAGAGCGATGAGCTGTATCCTTGATGCTTGTATGCATGTTTTAGTGGGAATATGACGACGTTGTTAGGAGGTGAACGCAATGCGTTGATCGACCCGGTCGTCAAATGTGGTTTCCTTGCGAGATGGTGTCATTGCATGTAGCGTACTTGCTTGTATTTGATTCTTGTACTCTTTCCGCCTCTTTCAAGTAGTTTGACGGAATTTGGGGTACTCGGTTTCTGTGTTTGACCCAGTCTTGTATGCGAAATGTTTATCGCATGTCGAATCGGAACATATTTATTCCGAGATTCTGGCCAGGTTTAGATTAGGAACGTATTATTATCGTCCTCCTACCGGGTGGAAATGAGTCTTTCATATACGAAATTTTTATCGTATATGGTTCAGGGAAATGTTTATCCCATGAACGTGTTTGATCATACTTGCTATGTACATGGTGCTAGTGCGTGTCATTTACCGTGAGGTTGTTTATGCATATGTTTGATCATTTGATGGATTATATACTTGATTGATTTGGATGCCTATGATTGGTTTGTATTTCGAGTCCCAAACCTTCTCAAGCATATGTTGCTAATGGTGAGATGCAAGCCCTTAGTGTTATGTATGGTTGTCAAGGGGAGTCTTCCCCGAGTTTTGTATTACATGATGATGATGGATGATGGTTTTCTAACTAGTATATTGTTATTATCATAATGTTATTCTCACATCCGGCATGATATATATGTTTGCATGATGACACATGATTACATGCTTGTTTATGTGCGTTTTGATGTGCTATGGCTGGGAGAAGCCTGAGTTACTCCCCACTGACTGTGACATTCATTTTTAATGAATGAGCGGGTTGCAGGTTGGTGTTTGCATGGGGTTGTGGCGAGTGAACTAGCGAGCGTTGTTCTTACAGCGATTCACCTTTAGCGTGTAGTTTATGATAGTTTATTATCTTCAATGTGCTTTATCATGGGATCGATGTCCCTTGTATTTATTTAAGATACCATTTGTATAAGCGATTTATTTAATTAAGTTTTGGTTTAATATTATAGTGACATTTGCGGTTTTGCTTTAAAAGTTTTTAAAAATCACGTATATTTCTGTTGCAAACCTATGTGTTTACTTTAATGCGAAATCGCGGGGTGTCACATACTCACTATCATATCCTTCTTTGCTTCAACAAGCAAATAGTGAATTCCATGAAGACTTTTCTTCATGTTATTCGAAATACCATTTACACTTACGAGGGTAAATTGTATTGACGTGAGTGCAACATGCGATTAATCTCAATTTCTTGCGAAATTTGATTACCAAATTGATCAATTGCTGTCACATGCCTAAAACGCTTAAAGTATATGACGAACAAGTAATGTGGCCTTTCTCGAAATGAGCCCTTTTCCGATATCATGTTGGAGTATTCTATATATTTTTGAAAACTATTTTTACAAACTATGTGAATAACTCGTGAGTGTTTAAATAAAGATACGAATACGTTCTTCTTAAGACGTTCTTAATAATACAAGACATTCTTGATTAAGCCATTTCAATAGAGGTGATGTTTCTTAGATCAAGACGTTCTTGTCAAAGCAATAGTCTCCTCTAATCTTTTCATAAGAGTTTGCAACAATGGTATCCCTCTTATAAAGTATTGTAAGAAGATTTTTAAATAAGCGCAAAAATTGTCATTAGCTATATAGATGACTGGGAGAATCATATTCCCAATCAAATGCTACCGAATTCTTTCAAAGAAATCTTTTCTACAAAAGTATGGTACATTTTTAAATAAGAGTTTGCAACAATGGTATCCCTCTTCCAATCGGTTTATCAAAATAGGAGGATATGTGTATAATGTCAAAGTATGGTACATTTATGTATGAACGAAAATAAGGAAAAACTAAACATTCATAGTAATAATAAAAACAAAACAACTTGATAAACATTTTTACAAGTTCATTTATATAATGATCACTCACTAAATTATATAAATTATTCCAAGACCCGTCTTTAAACTAAAATGAACATCACATGCCACCTTTATGTAAAAAGGGTAAGTTAATGCTTGACTAATTCTACTCCTAGTCCCAAGATAACGTTTATCTCGTTGAGTCCAACCCATTTTTGGCTTGTGATCGCATGACCCTACTTATCCCCGAGGTAAAAAGGGTCCACGAGCGTGGTTACCCTAATGAACACGGGGCTCATAGGTGTTACTAATTGGTAAGGCTAATCTCAATTTCTTTTTAAGTAGGTGAGAGATCTTCTCAATTAGTTATCATTCTCCTTTAAGTGAATTAAATTGGCGAATCTCAGACAATTTTAAATAGACAATAGCGAAAAATAAAATTAGCACGATGCAAAATAAAAATTGCATGTGTGGCGGTTTTGGAATGAGCGATAAAAAAAATAAGCAAGTAATCAAGCAAAGAATAATCCTAGTATGGCCACCTAGCTAATCAAATTAACTAGACATTACAAATTAGTAAATCAAATCATTGGCTCCTTGCCTCTTCATAGGAACGCCTTCCAAAAAGGACATCGTATTGTGGGATTTGGAACTCCTTCCAAAAATGGCACCCTCTCGTGAAAACACCGATCTTCATAATAAATAATTACAACATAGATACAAATGAATACATAGCAATTCATATTATACATTTGATCTAAAATATAAAACTATTAATTATTACAAACCGGCAATACGAGATCGCAATAAAAATTACAACCACATCGCTATTCCCTAACATTACGGGTAATAACGATTAAAATAACTAGGCCGTACTAGGTACAATTGCATAAATCATTAAATAAATGACATTCATTATTTCAACCATAAAAATATGAATTAATTGCTGCAAAATTGATGCCAAGATCACTCTAAACACATTCATGCTCGTTGTAGCTCGGTTTTACGGGTTTATCGATTTTTTAACCATTAAAAATCAATAATCAACACTTCAATCATATTTAAGTTCAAAATAATCGTCTAAACTGTTTTAGATCGCAAAAATTAGTCCCAAATAATTTGTTGATAATTAATTAGTTCGATTTTACTTTATTTTCTAAAAATATCGGTTTAGTCATAACTTTTATTAAATAAACCGAAAATAAAATATAAACATCATAAAACCTTGAAAAAAAAAAATTTGTACATTCTGGAATACTTCCAGCAACTCAAAACTCTAAAAACATTTGCGCAAAAACTTTGAATTAATTTTGTGAACAAATAGGTTTATATTTATAGATTTTATCAAATAAATACCAAAAAATATCCACAATTAGTGAAACAAATTTCCAAACTTCACCAAAAACATAAAAATAATAATATAAAATGTACCAAAAATTTTCAGATCTAGAAAAACTCGTTTCAATTTTATGAACATAATAATCTCATTTTATCGACTTTTATCTCATAAAAATCAATAAACATGAAAAAATTAATTAAAAGTTACGAAATTTTACATAAATTATGTAAATAATTCAAATGAGATCATATAAAATTTTATGGGCAGAATCAACATGAAACTATTTTTAGTTAACTTTTAACATAAAAATGCATATTAAGTCGGTTTAAAAGCCAAAAATCACATTAAATAGCAAATCAATCCGTAAAACCGCCAAGTTTAACCAAACACATTTTGAAGTCAGTAGGTATACATGCACCAAAAGCCAAAAAAATTCGTCAAAATCATATTCTAACTCAAATTTTGATTTATTAGTTTATCTTATTACTTTAATAAAAAAAAAGCCAAAAATGAACATGCATGCTACAAGCTAGCTCTGATACAACATGAAAGTCCATAGCCCTAATTATACTCCTCTAATAACATTACTAATTACTTGTTAATCTAGTTATTTAAAGATCTATGTAACATGCATGTAAATATAAAGGCATTATATAAAAGGGTAGAAGTTTCCTTACAATGATAGTAGAAATACAAGTACAACAACATTTTTTTGTATAGTGGAACATCTACAAAGCTTGGTAAGATCCTCCAAGAACCCAACATTCAATTTAGAAAGTCTCCTTCAAGTTGCACCAAGGACTAATCTCAAACAATGAATAGTAGTACTAACTAGATACTACTAATACCCCTTACTTGAATATGTAAGAATGTATTACTAACTCTTAGTAATATTATTTTTATACGAGATATTTTTTTTACTAACAAATTAGTAAGGTTTTCTAGTGCTTATAGAGTTTTTAGAGAGATCAAAGAAAATATGTTTCTTTTGCACACATGCACAAGTACACACATTATGAGCAAAAATTGCTCATAATGAAGCAACATGGCCGGTCAAGGAGAAAGGAAATTAGGAGAGTGGATGTGCTTGTGGCATGCTTGAAATCATTACAAGCATTGGCAAGAACAAAAGTTATATTAGGTAGAACAATTCATAATGAATTGAAAAAGCAAAAAGCAACAACATCATTGTGTTTTCCACTTGGTTTTGGCCGAAAATAATAAACCCATTGTGAGTTCATTTTGATTCTTATATTTATCTTTCAAATATGTGTAAACATCCACTTAATTATGTTATATAATTAAGGGTTTCTCAATTTATTTTGTCTAGTAACACTTCATATTTATACATGTACATTTACATATACTTATGCCTTGTACTAACACAAATCATATTAGTCATTTAATTACTAAATCCCGTCTCAAGAATTTTATTAATCAATTATCATATAAACGAATAATAATTTAACGATGCGAGTTCTAAACTCGTTCTCACTAGTAAAACTCAAGCGACTAACTTTTACTCAATTTATATTCAAGTGACCAATTAAACTGTATCTCATACATATAATTGGTCTTATAATTGAGTCTCGTTCCATTAGGTGTGACCGAAAGGGATCCGTTGATCACCACCGTCGTACGACAATAACATCAAACTCTACTTAGCCAATCGTTATTGATTTACGTTAATCAACTGAATAAAATATGTTTATAGTCATTATATATCACGATTATATTCCTGTAATGAAAGTTATTACGTAGACGCACCATTGTGGAGGACACCTACTCCAATAACATTGCAAATATTCTGAAATTACGGGAGGAAGACTCATTTTTCACACAAGGAGTTCCAATGCAAACAATGAGTAATGATGGAAGACTCATTGTTCACACAAGAATTTACAATGCAAACATTGGGTAATAAAGGAAGACTCATTGTTAATACAAGGAGTTACAATGCAAACAATGGGTAATGAAGAAATGAAGACTCGTTGTTTACACACGGAGTTACAATGCAAATAATGGATAATGAAGGAAGACTTATTGTTCACACAAGAAGTTTTAATGCAAACAATGGGTAAAGAATAAAGGAAGACTCACTTTTCATACAAGGAATTACAATGCAAACAATGGGTTATGAAGTAAGACTCATTGTTCACACAAGGAGTTAGAATGTAAAAAATGGGTAAAGATGGAAGACTCATTGTTCACATAAGAAGTCAGAATGCAAACATTGGTTAATGATGGAAGAATCATTGTTCACATAAGAACTTACAATGCAAACAATGGGTAATGAAGGAAAACTCATTGTTCTCACAAGAAGTTACAATGAAAACAATAGGTAATGAAGAAAGACTGATTGTTCATACAAGCAGATACATCACAAACAATGCGTATTGAAGGAATGAAGACTCATTGTTCACACAAGGAGTTAAAATAAAAACGATGGGTAATAAAGGAAGACTCAATGTTCATACAAGGAGTTACATTGCAAAAAAATGGGTAATGAAGGAAAGAAGACTCATTGTTCACACAAGGAGTTACAATGCAAACAATGGGTGCAAACAATGGGTATTGAAGAAAGGAGGACTCATTTTTCACACAAGGACTTACAATGAAAACAAAGGGAAATAAGAAAAGACTTATTGTTCACACAAGGAATCACAATGCAAACAATGGGTAATGAAAGAGGGAAGACTTATTATTCACACAGAGAGTTACAATGCAAACAATAGGTAATGAAGGATGAGTCATTGTTCACATAAGTGAAAGTCCATAGACCTTAATTAGACTCCTCTAATTAGTTGCTAAATTACTTGTTAATTTAGTATTTAATGATCTATGTAACATGCATGCAAATATAAAGACATTTATATAAAAGAAGAAATTTCCTCACATTGATATGGAAAATATAAGGGCACAACAAGAACTCCTTCTTGTTGTTCTTGAGCTACAAATATGGATGAACACAAACAATCTCCTAAGTAGAAGATCTCCTCTAAGTTGCACCAAGATAAACCCAAATAATCTACCCTTATTATTAACTAGATAATAAGATAGATATTACACTACTAATATTATGACTATATTACTACACTAGTAATACTTAGTAAATATTAGTATTTGAGAGTTTTTAGTGAGAGGAATAATTTTAGAGAGAAGTAAACAAATTGCACAAAATGAAGTAGTATAAAATGAACAACAATTGTTCATTATAAAGGCCATTTGGCCGGACCATGTTGTCCAAAATTGGACTATTATTTTGCTCAATTTGATCACATGCATTAGAGTGGAGTGTTGTAGTATAAGTGATGATTGTTTTCAACTTGTTATGTCACTTTCAATTAGTAACTAAAGAGTATAAATAAGAACAACAATCATCACCATTCTAACTACAATCCAACCGGCCACAATGGCCTAGTTTGGTCCATTTTGATTTTTGATATTTGTCCACAAATACTTATTGATCATATGGTTAATTATCTTGTATAATTAAGTGTTAATTTGATCATATAACAATTATATGACTCAATTAAATAAATAATATGTACTTAACATTTTAAGTAATATTTTACCATTATATCAATATATAATGGGTCCCACAATGCTTAGTTAATTTATTTTACAACTCCTTGTAAATATAATTAACTAATTACCTCTATCTCAAAACCTCAACTAATTTAGTAATTTAACGATTAATTACTAAGTTAAATCTTATTTAATCGTATTAAAATAAGATATAAATTTATTAGTCAATTATCGCATAATTGAAAAATAAGTTTAATCGAATTTGAGTTCTTAACTCAATTTCTAACAATTAACTCTCGTACATATCGAATATATGTAATGTACTAATTAACTGTATCGTATACAAATAATTAGTTATTATTTGGATTTTATCCTTTAGGTGTGACCGAAAGGGATCAGTTGATCACCGCCGTCAAACGACAATAACGTCAAACTTTTGTCAGCCAACCGTTATTGATTTACGTTAATCAACTGACTAATAATATATATAGTCAATAAATATCCCAATTATATTCCATAATAAGATTTATTATGTGGCGCACTATTGTGGAGGACACCTACTCCAACAATCTCCCACTTGTCTGACACAGTGTCGTCACCGATTCTCTGGTTCTCCTTTATCACATCTCCCTCCCACCAACGCAAGGTGCTTTCAGGTCCGCCACTTGCGATTGAACATATCTAGATTGGTTTTTCTCGATAGGGAAGTAACTTCTGACCCGGAAAATCTTCCATAATCTCTTCCGAGCGTGTGGCCACGCATTTACAGTAACTTCTCCTCGAGTGGCCTAAGAAAATGTTTTTA